>JAFEMH010008250.1:0-53608 GCA_022495995.1 Adenophora triphylla var. japonica | reverse complement strand
GTGAGAGAGAGAGAGGTTTTATGGTTGCACAAGATTGTATTTATATCCCATATAAATCCCCTAACCATTACGATAGAATCCATGTTTAACTATAAAACCAATCCGGCCTTGGAACCGCAGTACGGACACGTTTTTGCCGCGGGAACGACTCGTGCCAGAGAGCACAAGTCGTGCTTTTGGAAAAAGACTCGTGATACGAGTCGTGATGCTAAAATGAGTCGTGCGGGTTCCGGGAACGGCTCGTGCCCAAGAGCACGAGTCGTGCTCAACGCCGGGCAAGATATGTCGCGCGATGGACTAAGTCAGATTTCGAATTTTCAATATGGGTAAGTATGTCGCACGGTATACCAAGCCAAAATTCCAAGTTTCAGCCAGAATCAAATTCGTTCTTTGTGCGTGACCCAAAAGGAATTATATTATGTTGGTAGTGAGTCAAAACATTACCTCACAAGATATAAGTGGTTTCTAGCAAACCATTATATCCACCCAATTAATATAACATCAAAGCTTGATTCCTCGATAGATCAAATGTCACAATCCCTTTATCCACGATGTCCAATTGAACATGAGTCATGGTCTATGTCAACTCATTCCGTTCAATGCTTTCTCAATCCCGAATATGTTGATAATCCAAATGCATTTGATCTCTATCAAATCACTTGAGTGTGGCCACACATTTCATCAACACTATTCATCGAGAGGCCTAAGCAAACATCTCTCTTCATAAGAGGAACAAATCCCGTCTTGACTTATCATTCTTCCCTACATGAATTAAATCGTGCTAACATAGCCCTTATTGCTATTCGATTAAAGATAGTGTTAGACTATATCAAACACGATCTTCATCATGTGGAAGACGATGATAATCTCAGGAACAAAGGATTCAATGACACGACTATCATAAGATTTAACCATGACAACAGACCATGTCATAAATCTCATAAGTAGGTCATGTCCAATACTTGTTCTCTAGCAAGTATCCATAAGTGTAATGTGCATCTCCATGCATATAATCATCTCCATGATTATCCATTACCAACTTATACTAGTTGTTCACAACAACTAGGGATGCAGTTCAATATAATAAACATGCAAAACATATAATGAACAGAATAAACACGCTCTATAATAAATGATAAAGATGATACATAACGGTTCAAGTTAAACATAACTATAGCCTAGGGCATTACACCAACAATCTCCCACTTGCACTAGGCTCCATCTATGTATCTAATACCCATGGACCTCACATGACCATCATGCTTTGCTTATGCGAGGGGCTTTGTAAGCGGATCCCCAATGTTATCATCGGTTGATACTTTGCATATCTTAACGTCTCCTCGATCAATGAACTCTTGAATGAGATGGAAACGTCTAAGTATATGTTTGGATCGCTGATGTGACCTTGGTTCCTTTGCTTGCGCAATGGCACCATTATTGTCACAATAAAGTTCCACTGGATTAGTGATACTTGGAACAACTTCCAAGTCACTAATGAACTTCTTGATCCAAACTGCCTCCTTAGCTGCATCGGATGCCGCTATATATTCGGCCTCAGTAGTAGAATCGGCAATAGTACTCTGCTTGGAACTCTTCCAACATATCGCACCTCCGTTAAGCATAAACATAAATCCCGACTGCGATCGGAAATCATCCTTGTCGGTTTGGAAGCTAGCATCTGTGTAACCTCTTACAACAAGATCTTCTTCCATCCCTCCAAATACCAAGAACGCATCCTTAGTCCTTCTTAAGTACTTAAGGATTGTCTTGACTGCCATCCAATGGTTCTCACCAGGATCAGATTGGTATCGACTCGTCATGCTCAAAGCATACGAGACGTCGGGTCTAGTACAAATCATAGCGTACATGATAGATCCAATAGCCGAAGCATATGGAACTTCATTCATCCTCTTTCGCTCATCAGTTGTCTTAGGACACTGCGTCTTGCTAAGAGTAACACCATGACCCATTGGCAAGTTGCCTCTCTTAGAATTTTCCATTTTGAATCTTCTAAGAACCTTGTCAATGTAGGTACTTTGACTCAAACCAATTATCCTCTTAGATCTATCTCTATAGATCTTGATACCAAGGATGTAAGCGGCTTCGCCCATATCTTTCATTGAGAAACATTTCCCTAACCAAGACTTGACAGTCTGAAGTGCAGGAATGTCGTTTCCAATGAGTAAGATATCATCGACATACAATAAGAGAAATAGCACTACGCTCCCACTGAATTTCATGTATACACAAGGTTCATCTTCGTTCTTGACAAAACCAAACTCTTTGATTTTCTCGTCAAAATGAAGATTCCAACTCCTAGAAGCTTGCTTCAATCCATAAATGGATCTCTGCAACTTGCACACCTTGTTAGAATTTCTTGGATCGACAAAACCTTCGGGTTGTGTCATATACACATCCTCAAGCAGTTTTCCATTAAGGAAAGCGGTTTTGACATCCATTTGCCATATCTCATAGTCATAATACGCAGCTATGGCAATCAAAATTCTAACAGACTTAAGCATGGCAACAGGCGAGAAGGTTATCCCTTTGCTACAAGCCTAGCCTTGTAAGTATGCACCTTCCCATCCATGTCAGTCTTCTTCTTGAAGACCCACTTGCACCCTATGGTTTTTACACCTTCGGGTGGCTCAATCAAGTTCCAAACTTGATTATCCGACATGGATTGCAATTCGGATTTCATGGCTTCTAACCATTTATCCGAATCGGGATCGGACATCGCCTCTTGATAGGAAGTAGGTTCGTCATTCTCAATGACTTCCACTTCATTACTTTTCGACACGAGAAACCCATATCTCTCGGGTGCGGATCGTAACCTATCCGATCTACGATGGACTTGTGGATCTTGAACCGGTTCCACAACTTCTTGTGGACTTGGTTCAGTCTCTACTATCGGTTCCATGTTATTTTCGGGTTCTTGAATTTCTTCAAGATCAATTTTACTCCCACTAGATGCTTTATTGAGAAACTGTTTCTCAAGAAAAGTACCATATTGAGCAACAAACACTTTGTTCTCAACGCGGTTGTAAAAGTAATACCCTTTGGTTTCCTTAGGGTAACCAACGAAAATAACCTTGTCAGATTTAGGTGCTAACTTATCAGAGACAAGTCTCTTCACATAAGCTTCGCAACCCCAAATCTTCATGAAAGACAAACTAGGTTTTCTTCCATGCCACATCTCATGTGGGGTCTTAGGAGCCGATTTAGTAGGGACTCTGTTCAGTGTGAATGCATCAGTCTCTAATGCATGTCCCCAAAAGGATATAGGAAGGTCTACTTGACTCATCATCGAACGAACCATATCTAATAGGGTTCTATTCCTCCTCTCGGAAACACCATTCCATTGTGGCATTCCGGGTGGAGTCAACTCTGAAACAATTCCACAGTTTTTGAGATGATTGTCAAACTCTTGGCTCAAATACTCACCACCACGATCGGATCGAAGTGCTTTAATTGTTTTGCCAAGTTGATTTTGTACTTCATTTTGAAATGTTCTAAACATCTCAAACGATTCACTTTTGGACTTCATCAGATAGACATAGCCATATCTAGATAAGTCATCGGTGAATGTAATGAAATACCGAAATCCTCCCTAGCAATCTTTGCTCATTGGTCCGCATACATCAGTATGTATTAGGCCCAATAAGTCACTAGCCCTTTCACTACTCTTAGTGTAGGGTGGTTTGGTCATTTTGCCCAATAAACAAGATTCGCATATCTCATATGATTCATAATCATGTGAGTCTAACATTCCATCTTTGTGGAGTTTAGAGATGCGTTTCTCGTTTATATGACCAAGCCAACAATGCCACATGAACGAGTTGTTCACGTCATTCGGTTTAGACTTCTTGTCCACATGATAAACATTTTCAACACTATTTTGTTTCTCATCAACATCAAGAACATAAAGGCCATTAAATGAATTTGCAATACCATAAAGCATATCATTTAAATAAATATAAAACTTCTTATTCTTAATAAGAAAATTATACCCTTCATTATCCAAACAAGAAACAGAAATAATATTCCTACTCAAATCCGGAACATAGTAACAATTGTTCAAAACAAGTACTAAGCCACTAGGTAAAGTTACATCATATGTCCCTACGGCTAATGCAGCAACTCTTGCTCCATTCCCCACACGTAGGTCAACTTCACCTTGTTTGAGTAGCTTTCTATTCCTTAGTCCCTGCACATTTAAACAAATGTGAGATCCACATCCGGTATCTAATACCCATGAACTAGAAACAGAAAGGAAAATATCTATCATATAGATACCTGAATCAGAAGCAATCGCATTGCCCTTCTTCGCCTTTAGGCCTTCCTTGTAAGCCTTGCAGTTGCGCTTCCAATGACCAACCTCTTGGCAATGGTAGCAAACCGCATCCTTTTGAGATGCCTTGGGAGCCTCTCCGGCAACGGCAACTTTTGCCTTAGGTTTAGCAACACTTGCTTTACCTTTGCCATCTTTCTTGAACCCTTTGCCTTTGTTAACCATTAACACAGTATCGGTTCGGGGCTTCTTGATATTCTTCTCTGCGGTCTTAAGCATCGCATGCAATTTCGAGAGATTCTTATCCATGCCAGTCATGTGATAGTGCATAATAAAATGACCATAACTTTCAGGCAATGAATTCAATATCAAATCCGTGGCGAGTTCCAAACTCATCGGATTTCCAAGCCTTTCGAGACGCTCAATGTGACCCTTCATCTTAAGGACATGAGCTCCCACCGATTGCCCCTCTTGCATCTTGCATGCAGTTAGGGCCTTAACCACATCAAACCGCTCATTTCTTGCTTGCACTTGGAACATTTCCTTTAAGCGCTCAGCAAGATCAAATGATGTCTCTATGTGCTCAAGGTCCTTCTGAAGAGCCTTAGACATAGTGGCAAGCATAAGGCATGCAACATCTGTAGAATCATCATTATGTTTCTTATGTGCATCCCTATCTGCCCTAGAAGCATTTGCACCAGGTTGAGGTGGAATGGGTTCATCGAACGGAGTTTCTTCTCTTGCCTTATAACAATTCTAAGGCTTCTGATCCAATCAGAATAGTTTGTACCGCTCTCCTCAAGCTTGTCCTTCTCAAGGACTGATCGCAGTGACAGGGGTTGATTATTGTGATTAGCCATTCTACAATAAAATATGCAAACAATATAAGCATATATCAATATCAACACATTTATCATCTAAGAGCAAATAATGTATTTCATAAATACTCCCACTAAATTATACACCTTCAAATACAAGCATGTATCATATAATCATAGTAGGCTAAGATCCATATTTCACTTGATTTTGGTTTAACTGAGTCAATGCCCGAAATCAAGCTATTTAGGTAGAAACATCAATCATATCACTATATGACTCTTAGATCTTTTATGAGATTTCCTTAGACATCATATGTCAAAAACATGTTTTAAATCTCATCTATGCCTTGGGTCAAATCTCATTTGAAAGCACCAATTAAGTCAAAACCTTTTTCAAACATGTGAGACATGGAACGATGCACCTAACTGAGTCAAAACTACATCAACCATTATCTCACCTTGATCACAAATTAAGATATAAGATGCACCCAACTGAGTCAAAACTACATCAAATACCCTAAAGTATCACAAGTGTTCTAATCAAGGAATGGCATAAGACTTAAATATTTAGAAGGTTTTCATATTGTAACAAACATCGCATGGTTGTAACATAGATCTCATGTGAACATAATCATGAACATAGGGCTTCACAAAATTTCATACAAACAATTTGATTTTAATTTTGAGAAATTACAAATCTAAATAATCATATTAATAGATCAATAACCTATGTGATAAACTAATCAAATTAATCCATCATTAATCATGAACATGGCATATCATATATACTTGTTTTTCATAAAAACAAAACACATAAATCTAGATCTATTTCATATAGCATGGTAGCAAATAATCAAATTAAATCTAGCATGCAATTTCAATCCTAATCATGGCAAGACAGGGCTCTGATACCACTGTTGGGTTTTGGGGTTACAAACGCAGCGGAAAATTTAACAAAGAACATCAAAACCCTAGCCCTTAGATCCGTCTAGCATGAAGAGATTAGAAAACCATGAAATAGAATTACATACCTTAAATGCAATGAAGTTTGACAAAATAGATCTCAAAATTCAAGCCTTGGAATTTTGATGTCGAATCGGATCTTCTTCTTCCTTGTTCAAAACCTTGGTGATGAAATCAACAATGGAGATCTTCAAGCTTTAGGAGATAAAGCAACCTCCCTCTAATGGTGATCCACACGCGAACGAACCAAGAACTATTCTTGTTGGATTGCTAGATGATCCTTCCCAATTATTGAAATGTTTTCAATAATCAATGGTAAAACTATGGAATTGATCAAAGCCTAGAGTTTCATAAACTTAGAACGATGATGTGAGAGAGAGAGAGAGTGGTTTTTATGGCTTGCACAAAGATTGTATTTATATCCCATATAAATCCCCTAAACATTAGGGTAGAATCCTTGTTTTACTATAAAACCAATCCGGCCTTGGAACGGCAGTACGGACACGTTTTTGCCGCGGGCACGACTCGTGCCTCAGGGCACGAGTCGTGCTTTTGGAAAAACACTGGTGATACGAGTCGTGGCACAAAAATCAGTCATGCGAATCCTTGGAACGACTCGTGCTCAAGAGCACGAGTCGTGCTCAAGGCCGGGCAAGTTATGTCGCGCGGTAGACTAAGCTTGTATTCGAATTTTCAATATGGTTAAGTATGTCGCACGGTATACCAAGCCAGAATTCCAAGTTTCAGCCAGAATCAAATTCGTTCTTTGTGTGTGACCCAAAAGGAATTATATTATGTTGGTAGTGAGTCAAAACATGACCTCACAAGACATAAGTGGTTTCTAGCAAACCATTATATCCACCCAATTGATATAACATCAAAGCTTGATTTCTCGATAGATCAAATGTCACAATCCCTTTGTCCACGATGTCCAATTGAACATGAGTCATGGTCTAGGTCAACTCATCTTATTCAATGCTTTCTCGATTCTGAATATGTTGATAATCCAAATGCATTTGATCTCTATCAAATCACTTGAGTGTGGCCACACATTTCATCAACATCATTCATCGAGGGGCCCAAGCAAACATCTCTCTTCATAAGAGGAACAAATCTCGTCTTGACTTATCACTCTTCCCTACATGAATCCAATCGTGCTAACATAGCCCTTATTGCTATCCGATTAAAGATAGTGTTAGACTATATCAAACATGATCTTCATCATGTGGAATACAATGATAAATCTCATAAGTAGGTCATGTACAATACTTGTTCTCTAGCAAGTATCCATAAGTGTAATGTGCATCTCCATGCATATAATCATCTCCATGATTATCCATTACCAACTTATACTAGTTGTTAACAACAACTAGGGACGCAGTTCAATATAATAAACATGCAAACATATAATGAACAGAATAAACACGCTCTATAATAAATGATAAAGATGATACATAACGGTTCAAGTTAAACATAACTATAGCCTAAGGCATTACACCAACAGCTACATCTTCAAACCATCGACCTTCATCGAAGTCAATATCTTCTTCGCTTTCCACGTTGTCATCAATCCAACATTCTTCGGTAGTAACTGGGTAGGTGTGGTCCTCAAACCATTCTTCCTCTTCTGGGTCGTCTTTATGAAGACTTACATCTGCGAAAGACGCTTCCTTGTTCCATTCTTCTTCATTGTCATACTGATCTTGATTAGTGACCACATTTCCTTCTACAACCTTTTTTACGAAACATACAATATTTTAGGAAATGCCCTTTACTACCACAGTTATAGCACTCGTTGTTTCGCCTCCACTCATCAGGTCGAGAGTCATTTTCATTTCTCGTCCTAGCTCCCCCTGCACGGGAGCATCCTTTGTTCCTCGACACTTCCAGCTCGTCTTGAATTTCATCTTTCTTTTTCCATCCCGCAACAATGCGTACTTGTTTCCTTCCTCGACCTTGGTTGCTAAACAGAGCTTCCTCTGAAATAATTGTCTTTGGTGTTGAAGACCCAGATGTATGTTTATCCAAAGTTTCCTAGATGGCCAACAAAATCTCTAATTCCAATAGAGATAGTTGAGTGACCCAACTACGAATCGCAGTAACTAAACCCTTAAACTCTGGTCTCAACCCGTGGATGATTATTCTTTTCATCCATTGCTCACTAATCTTTGAGTCCACATCTAACTTTGAGATTTCATGGCACAAGGATTTAACTATATGGAAGTATTGACTTACGGTTAGATCTTTTTTCGTAGTTGACATTAGCTCATTCTTGAGCATCTGTAGACGAGTCGCATTAGTCCTTGAAAATAACGTCGTATATGTATCCCATATCTCTTTTGGAGTTTGTGCATCCTCGACATGCTCCAAAAGTTCATCCGCGTACATAGCCTTCCCGCCTTTCGCTTCCCATTTTCGGAATGCTTGAGTGTCCTCCTTTTCCGGTGGCGTGGTCTCACTATCACCCACGACATTCCATAGCTCTTGTCCTTGTAAGTACGACTGCATACACATTCGCCAATACTTATAATTGCCATATTGTTGAGTCTCCTGACTCCACCAAATGCGCTTGCCGGATCTACCATCGTGACTTGGTACTGCCTTCGTGCACGTCACCAAGTAAGCCTTGTCTCCCACCACGAGTTTCACAGTCTCCTACTGTGCACCTGCAATGATCCCGAACAACGCCTCAACAACTGTTCCCGCGATCCTAAGTCGTACCGCTCTGATAATACTTGTTGAATTTTGGTACCTGAATTGGCAAAACACAAGTAATAATAATACAACAATATTATTATTACTTTACTAACACTTATAATGGACAAGGTACAAGTGCCTAGTGCACCTTATTTGTGTACTCTCTAACACTAGATTATAACTCACACAATAGCCCTTCAAGGCACACACACTCTCTGGACTCCTTCCAGATTACACAAATTGGAGAAACCAATTTCCTATTTATACTAGTCTAGGTTGGTTAAAACTCTTCTTGCCAAAATTGGCTTTGAGGCTCTTCGTGTCTAGAAGCTTCTCCATTCATTCTTCATTGGCGGTTGCCATGGATCCTTCAAGAGTTCTTGAAATGATTTTTCAGATTCTTTCATGATAGAGCACATGGGTGAGATCAATGGAGAAGTCTCCAAAAAGTTCCCGACCGGTGAGTCGATGTTGATTTCAACGGTTATGGCAAGAATTATCGTTCTTTTCGCCTTGCTTTGCATTGATATGAGACAATTGAACAATCGTGAATACAGACCCGTCCAAGAATTGTCATTTAAATATATTATTTTGTATGTTGAAAATATGAGAATTCATGTAAGCCGACTCCAAATTATTTTGGGACTAAGGCTTTGTTGTTGTTGTTGTATGTTGAAAATAATTCGTTTTGGTCGATTGTGGCTTATAAATATAAGTGTCATATATTTTTATGAGAAATACAAAGTTAAAAATGTCCCATTCATTTTGGTAATCAGAGAATGTGCTGAATGGATATGAGTTTTGTGTTCAATGACTATTTTTGCATTTAGGCAAAAGTAGAAGGACCCATATTGAAGAATTGTTTTTACAAAAGTTCGAAATATAATTAGACCGGCGGCGGTGCACAACCACTTTTGATTGCGTATTCGAAATCAAGAACGTTGACCTAGTCAACGAACCAAAGCCAAACGGTAACAATGGAGGGCGCGCCAAATTTCAATCAATTATCGAATTATGTAACATATATAAACCCTAATACTGGTAATTTCTCTCCCAGTCTCTTTCACATAGACCTAATTTTCTCTCTCTACTTTTACTCTCTGTTTTACTTGATCAACTGAGAAACAAGTTGATTTCTTGAGTTTAATTTCTGTTTTTCTTGATCAACTGAGAAACTTATATCCCCTTTTGTCAATTCGATTTCTCAATTGTTTTTCCAACTATACAGAGTGTGTGACTTATAATTGTACGAGATTAAGATGGATCTTACTGGTAAAAGAGAAAGAAAGAGGAAACGCACAGGTTTGAAATTCGAAGATACTTGTCAAAGTCGAAATCTTGATCACTTGATGACAGCTACTGGCATTGCTCGTCAAGAACAAGAAGAAGCCTACTTTTCAAATAACCGCCCTATACAACAACCGAACATCAACCACTCTGCAAGTCCATTCAAGAACTACAAGAATAGAGATGACAAGCATCTTCCTTTCAAGAAACGATCACGTTCTATGGAAAAAGAGCTGCCGGTGAAGATAAGGAATATGATTCTGGGACGGATGGGCGGTTCTTGTTTGTTGTTTGTATCTGAAAAGGCATTGACAAAGATAGATGTGCGACAAGAAAACAGCAGTTTTCGCATATACAAGACACAGATTGAAAATGAGTTCCTCAGCAAAGAGGAGAATGCCAAGGTGGAGGAGGGGATCAATGTCAAGTTACTGATCTTCAACCATGATTATCAGCCCAGTAGTTCAGATGAAATTCAAGTCAAGGACATAAAACTGACAAGGTGGCCAATTAGAACGAGCTACAGCTACGCATTTCACCAGCATTGGAATCCCTTAGTCCAGGAATACAATCTCCGAGAAGACATGCGTGTGCAGTTGTGGGCATTTCGGGTGCAGACTCAAATACATTTTGCCCTTGTCAAGCTTTGAAACACTCCAAGGTGTTGCTGATTACGTTAGAATCATCATTCATTCAATCTTTATTCTCAGTTTTGAAACATTTTATTTTATTGGATTTTTCGACATCTTTAAAAAAAAAAAAAAAAGGGATGGTACACCTAGAAATTTTATTAAATTTACAAAACCGGAACCATAAACGAGTAGATGGGTTTCTACAAGTAATAGAATTGAGAGTTGTTTGGTATGAAAAAATTGTAGGGACATGGTGTGGTATGTATTGACGTATTGTTAAATTTATAGCATACAACTAAATAGGAATATGTACTAAAATGTTACAAACTGCCCTGACAAACCAAACCGAAACCGCCCTCAAAATTCGGTTTTGGTCAAAGATGGTTCTTTTTGATGGGTTTTGACCACATTTTGGCGGTAGACTCAACCAGAACAGGATTGCATCTCTACTTCCATTGAACCAACCTCATTGCATAAACACATTGACCTGAGTCTATGACTTGCGGGACAATGTATGTATCGATCAAGTTTGACTAATATATATAGGAGAATGTGAAACTAAGCAATCAAAAAAGAAGAAAAAAAAAACAGCTTCAGCAAAAGAAGCCCTCCATCTATGCTGTTGCAGATTTTCACAGCTGCTAACCAGTAGTTGCTAAATGTTGTGGCTGCAGGAACATCAAAAAAAAATAAGAAAAAAAGTACGTAATTGTCTCCACAAATTTGTTAAAACTATGAGTGTTCACACTCAAGGGTTGATTCAACTTCTTACCGCAGCTAATTCATCCTCGTGCTTGGGAATAAAAGCAGTATCAACCTTACCGTTTTTGAAGTCCTGTAAACATGCATATGGAGAGATTAGTTGCATGAATGATGAACCTTTCGATCATTTATCAAAAAAGGAATTGGTAGAGCAAATAACATTGCTGTGAGGATTGCCTACCTCAATCTCAAGAATGAGTTTGTGGTATTCTATAGTCGTTGGGACTCCTGAAAAAGAAAAAATAATCAAATTTAACTAACCAAAAAATAGTCAAATAGAAAAATGAGGCATTGACCGGAAATGTCCATTCAATAGGCTAACAAGAGAAGGAAAGGGCCACAAGAAAATCCTGTTTAATTCACCTAATGAAGCATTAAAAATGTCAATATTCTGCTCTGACTAGCAGATTCTACACATTTTGTTACTACACAGTCCTACTTTACACTCCCTCTGTCCCAAAATGAATGTCAGAAAAATTTTAAAATTTTCTCTTGATCGAGAGCAAATTTGAAATTATTTTAGACATTCATTTTGGGACGGAGGTAGTAATTGAAATAAGGTCCAGATTTACTGAAAACCTCTCAAAAAGTTAACGCTTAGAATATTCGCTCCAATATAAACAAGAGAGCATCAATAAGGCTACAGGATTGTGTGACCAGAAAAGATATTTTCTCCCTACCTGTGATGATAGTGTCGTCAAGTGCCCTTTTCATGCGCTCGATTGCCTTTTCTCTTGTTGGAGCCCAAACAATAAGCTTCACAAAAAACGTTAGACAGATAAAGAAAGGTTGTCCCTTCCAAAAACAATTAACCATGCTGAACATATTATTGGACTGCATTATGGCATGCGTCCAGACAAGCACCTATGAAGTATAAGACAGGGACGAGTATATACTTAAGACAAAAGGATTAGCAAAAACTAGTATTATACTCAAAATAAATCAGTAAATACTAACTATAACAAGCCAATATGTGCCCTTCAAACTTATTTGTCATTGAATTAGTTTGCTTCATCCTTACTTTTAGTCTGAAACTGTGTGCAATTTTTTAGCAAGCTCAAGTGATCTTTCTATAGCTATTATTATTAAGCCCCAGTCCTACCCTGCCTTTTTTTCTAACTTCTGCTTAAGTAAGTTCACTATAGAATCATTAGTATACTTCAATTTGGGTATTACAATACCTATATCAGCTATCAAGAGAAAAGGCATTGCATTGCATGAAACAACAAGCTCTTCAGAAATAGAAAAAAAAATAAAAAAAAACCTCAAAGAAACAAAAACAGTACTTAAGTTCTATGCAAGCCGTCGTTCAATCTGTTGGAAGGGAATTTACAAGTGTTGGAAAGCGTAGCTATGCAAAAAAAAAAAAACTCAAAGAAACAAAAACAGTACTTAAGTTCTACGCAAGCTGTCTTTCAATCTGTTTTACCTAAAGATACAAAGAGTAACTAGATGCATTCATGTATTGTATAACCAATATGCATCGGAAACCTGGAATATAGATGTACATGGACATGAAAACATTACTCCCTCCTCACAAACTGCGTGTTCTTTGCAGAAATATTTCTCCCACAAAGAGTGTCTTTATTCTATGATGTCACTTCACCTTTACTATTTGTCATGTCTGATTGCGCACTAGCAATACTTCAGTTTGAACACGAAGGGTATTCATGTAGATAATATTGAGATGCTCTAAAAGTAAACATCCTTAATTTTTCAAAAAAAAGAAAAGGAACATAACAAAAAAGAATCAATTTGGGCAGAAGGAATAAATAAAAGCAACTAGTAAAAACAATACGAACCTTTCCAAGTAAGGAATCATAGCTTGGGGGAACCACGTAGTCAGGATAAATATGGCTATCCATTCTCACAAATGGACCTCCGGATGGCAAATATGCTGTTATTCTACCTAGTGTTCAGAAAGAAAAGGAAATACTTCATTATTTACAATACTTAAAGCATACAATAAATTTCGCCAAGAAGTCTTCCCTTACAAGATCTAGACTAGTTAGATGTTACCAAGGCTACAAGAGAAACATCATAGGCTAATAAGACTGATTCCTTATAGCTTCTTGACAAAACAGATCTACACTAAAAATAAGAAAATAAACTATTCATTTATAGACTTAAAAAGCTGGTCCCCAAATTGACACATATCACTCTTTTAACTCTTCTCTGCAGACAGCCCACCAGCACCATCCAGTGTTTAAAGCCCACATAAGCAACCATCATCAAACAAATAGTTAATGGTAATATCATCACAACCAAAAGCAAACCAAGTCTCCTACTTCCACCTATTCCCAATGCCTGCAAATGCAATAATAGCAACCAAGGCATGCAAAAATCCCAAAAAAGAAAACCAAAATATACACTCCCTCCATCCCATAATAAGGTGCATAAATTTCCTTTTTGAGTGTCCCATTGATAAGTCACATTACCTAAATTGGAAATTTTATATCCTTCTTTATACAATGAGACTCACTTGTCATACTCACAACAACTATCCACTTAGCTTACCCCACTTCCTCTCTCCTACCTCATATTTCATACTCTCAACACCTATTTCGCAACTAGTATTTTTGAATATATTTACTTTTTCCATAAATCCCGTGCACAACCATTTTTGTGCCCCTTATTATGGGATGCAGGGAGTATATATAAATATAATATAATATAATATAATATAATATAATATATATGTGTGTGTGTGTGTGTATGGTAAGTCATTTTTTAGAAAACTGAATTTCGTATTGGATTTGGTGAAGGCATTTACATATCAAATATGAAAACTCAATCGGATCAAATAAGACCATTAAACTACCTCTAGCATGTATTTTTCTCAATTAAAATTGACAGAATATATGTTGAACAAGTTCCCGTGTAATCTCATAACAGTTAATAAGAACACTGTACTTGGATACGCATGAGAGAAGTGCAAATGACACAATAAGGAGTCAAAATCATTCATACTAAAGTACACATGCACATAAAATATTAAGATACCTGGGCCAGGTCTGAAATTCTTGAAAGCATCTTCTGCATTGATACGGCATTCAATTGAATGCCCCCTAAGGACTATATCTTCCTGTGGGCATTTACTGACTGAATAAGCAAGAGATATGGTGTTTTCATCCCCCCCCCCCAACACTGAATAAAAAATCTAATATATACCTGTTTATAGCGAAGCTTCTCTCCCCTTGCAACACGAATCTGCTCCTCAATTAGGTCAACAGAAGATATCATTTCCGTCACTGGATGCTCTACCTAAGATTTATTCAGGACAATAGAGAGAATAAGCAATTTAGACGAAGACCGGAGTAATGTTTAATCAAGAAGCCTTAAATGTAGTATATCTTCTTGTTTCGTTTGACCTGGATCCTAGTGTTCATTTCCATAAAGTAAAAGCCTCCTCTTTCATCCAAAAGGAACTCAACAGTGCCAACACCAATGTAACCTATAGATGCTGCTGCGGCAGCTGCTGCATCACCCATGGCTTTTCTCAGCTCTGGTGTTAGAGCAGGCGAGGGTGCTTCTTCAAGCAACTTTTGATTCCTTCTCTGCACAACCAATGAAACTTGTTTTATAAATTAGCATTTTTTGAAAAATAACCATTAGACCCCACGCATAGTGAGAGCTCTTGTAAACCACGCTGTCCTTATTTATCCATTAGATTGGTTATGAAAAGACAGTAGAATAGGACATAGTTATCCAACTTGTGAATCAGAGACTCAGAGCAGTTGTCTTCAAGGAATGTAACGGAACATTATGTCTTGCAAAGTTAGCTTTGGAAAAAACAAAAAAGTAGTTCTCAAAAAGTTAGTTTTGGTAACTTGAAAAATTATTACTCCCTCAGTCTCATTTATATTTGACAACTTTCTTTATTTGGCCGTCCCAACCTTTTTGGCCATCTAGATAGTGAATGCACATTAATTACTTGGTTTCCCAATATATACCCAAGTCAAGTTTTCACAAGAGAACCCAATTACTAATAGTACTCCTTACAAGTTGCTACAAAGGCTACAAATGTTTGTCTAAATATGAGACAGGAGTTGTTAAAGCATTTATTACGAATCTTTGAACAACGGACATTTATCTGGTGGACAAATAAAGGAACAGGAGGGAGCATAAAACAGTCAGAGAGAATGTAAAATCGAGAGGAAAGCTCACCTCCGGAGGAATATCAACCCCTAAAACGGATAAAAGAAGGGTTGAGGGGAGGAAAGATACTTGGAAAAAGAAGATACAATATATACCTGAATGCTGCAGTCGCGCTCTCCAAAATGGACAACATTACCATATTTGTCTGCAAGAACCTGGAAACCATAGTACCAAGTACGTGAAATACCGTATCTTCATTTGGTAACAAGGAAAAGCTTACTTGTGGGGGAATGACAGTAAGTAAAAAGCATTAAATATATGAAGTTTATGTTGATGAAAAAAACTGACATGAAAAAGAAACTCGACGAGCATGTCATGCTCCCCCTTGTAGTCCTTGTCATTACAATAAAGTCCTCTTTATAGAGAGAATATGAAAAAGGGAATTATATTTGAACACAGGATATCCTGATGCTCTCAATCACTTTATTGGTGATCTTGCGCTAATTCTAAACATATGTGTAACACTAGGCCATGTTCTATTGCAAAGACTCTTTGCCTGGAGTAATACAACAAAAACAACAACAAAGCCTTTGCCTGGAGTAAAAAGATAGAAATTTTAAAGTGGTATATCCGGCGCAGAGAAATATAAGCATCAAAAACAAATTGTGTGAGAAAACGAAGCAATTACTTTCTGATAGGCAAAAGTACATGGAAGTAATATTTGATACTGAAAGGTGAAAAGATAACCATGCCTTTCTCAATATCGGCTAAGGACTAAAACCACCTTTCCTGCACTAATTTCCCCTTATGAACCACAGAGCATTTTAAGTATTGACAGCATATGTATTTGAAAGACTTACTTTCAATGCCAAACCATTTCTTGACTCAAGGATACAATACCATTACCATTAACAAGGTCATGTTATGCCACTAGTCCATTTTATATATACAATAACCAACAACAAAACATGGATTTTCAGAACATAGCTACTATTTTGTTTGGTGCTTAATTATAGCTATAGATGGTTTACAAATAACAGTATTTCCTGTTATCAAATAAAATTGGCTGTAAACCATGCAATAAATCATAACTACCCCATTACAGAGGTGGTTATAATTCATAGAATCCAGAAATTCTCATTATTGAATTCATCTGAATAGTATGACTTGTTGCAGAGATTTTCTTCAGTTATAGCCCAGTATAACTATTGTCAAGAGCAAACAACTCCGTATTTATTTTATGATATCCAAGAGGAATGTAAGTAACATCAGGTAGATGAAACAGTAGAAAATATATTCATTCCAACTCCCCTTTTAGGATAATTATATTTTGAGCTCGTAAGTTAAAACATAATGATTATCAGAAAATGCTACTAGTAAACATTAGTACCTGAAACTCAATATGTCTTGGATTTTGAATGTACTTCTCCAGATAAACACCATCATTTCCAAATGCTGCAGCAGCCTCGCTCTTAGCTTGCTATAGAAACAGTTGAGACAAACTTAATCAAAGACAATACCATCTCAATGAACACTGCAACAGATAATTCTGTCTAAGATAGGACATTGAGACTTCCATATTCAATTTAAAGTAATTTGGCATCCAAGGATGAAACTATTTCAAGCTCCGTGCATCATTATGCCTAAAGACATTTAATCCAAATGTGAGTTTGTGCGACGGGATCTGCTTATCTCTGTGAACCACAAATTCCAAACATGCTATACAACACTGAAGAACAGTAATTTCCAAATAGATCAAGTGGCTGATAAACTAGCTGCAGAGCAAGTAGCGTCAATAGCAGACATGAATGACTTGGTCACCTA
This sequence comes from Adenophora triphylla var. japonica, assembly GCA_022495995.1. Lineage (NCBI taxonomy): Eukaryota > Viridiplantae > Streptophyta > Magnoliopsida > Asterales > Campanulaceae > Adenophora > Adenophora triphylla. The sequence goes on along the minus strand of JAFEMH010008250.1, from coordinate 36,236 downwards.
AAGCTATGTGTTTTAGAAAAAGTGTAGCTAGTAGCTACCATTCAAAGACAAAGTTGTTCCGGCTTCTTAAATTTGTTCCGCTCCTTTCCATCTTTCAATTTAGGAGATGTATTTTTATAATTGGGATGACCAGTAAATGCCTGAAAAAACAAAGAAATGTGCAAAACTTTCCCATCTCTATCAATAATGAACCCCATGCCTTCCTACAACAGATCATGGATGATGAAGGTCAAGGCTATCAAATTCGAGATAATGGTCCCAATGTAGCAGCAAATTGTCTCTAAATTATAAAGAGCAGCGCCAAAGCACTGTTTCAGTCACACAGGCGTAACTTCTACCAAGGAAATGCTGAAACAAACGCCTTTTAGAACAGTCTCAAATGATGTCATTTTCACTAGGTGTACACAAAAATCATTATTAGATCAAATTTTGATTAAGCAACCTCCATGAATGTTGACATGGTGCTGGAAAAGTTACTCAAATCAAGATATACACAGATAATTTTTATGACATATGCAAATAATGTGGAGCTTAGAAGAAAAAGAACAAAATATTATGCATAATTTATAAATTTACCAAGTCCAGTACCTGTAACAACTTTACAAATTCTTCAGGTTCTTTAGCAAGACGCATTCCACGTCCTCCTCCACCTGCCGTCGCCTTCAAACATAAAGTACAGGAATTAGTCCACAACCCCAGTTTCATTAACAGAGATAAAGCTTCTCTAATATGCCGTTACAGGTAATTGTCAATGACTACTGAGAAATTTGATAACCTAGTCATGTTAAAGGTTAGTTTGTTTTAATCTGAATATGCAATCAATTCATAAGCACCCGAGTGATTCATGATTCTAGTTGTAATGTTCCTTTTTTTTTTCATTTTTCGTTCTTTTGGTATAAATAACCTCATATCCAAACTATTCAGCCAAACATAGCAGTTGGAAATTAAATCCAACTGCTTTAACTATCCTATTGGTTAGGGGGCAACATCAAAACATTCAAAACACAGTCCAAATATTCACTCTTTCCCAGTTTAAAGATAAATCATCCTCTGGAATTATCATAAATTGAGAAATTATATGTTTTAATTTTCGTATTCACAGTTGAGAGTGGTTTTGAAAATTTTCCCTCGAAGCAAAAACAATGAAAATTTATCATTTTGTTGAATTCCATTTGTGCCGACCCCAAATTATTTTGGGACTAAGGCTTTGTTTTTGTTGTTGAATTCCATTTGTCTGATTAAGTAAATTGAAATCACTGAATCCATGCTTATAATTTAACTACATTTAGGAATTGTAGCGTTGGGGTGAGAAACATATGCTACAAGGTTTGTCATTTAGTGTAGATGACGACTGTAAGTACTACTTGCATCCCAACGCATTGAACATGACTGTTCCTCAGAATTTAAGATGTTTGAACATTTAAGAGAAGCAACCCCCAGAATTATATCCATTCACTGGATAGACCCTCAACTATACTAAAAATGCCCATGAACTATCGGAGTCAGATACCCAGTGAAACGGCATTAATGTATGAGAAATACCCTTAATTTTGATATTAGAGACTAGCCTACCCTAGTACCATAACCCCTCCTACCCATTCCCAACCCTTAGCTAGAAAACAAATCATCTCCCTCTCTTTTTCTCGTCCGGTGAAAGCCAAGTAGCAGTTATTCTCTAATAAAGCAGGCGCAGAACAAATTTGCTAATTAGTAGCATATTATCAAGGTTGTACACGGACTTACAGAAAGATCGCGTGGCAGAGAGCTTTGAGGATGAAATATACAGATGTGGCTAATCTGATCTTTCAAGTTCTTAGTTTATCTAGTCCTAACTCATAACCTCAATCTGACTGATTCCAATATCATTATATAGAGTTGATAGATGAAATGGTTTATTCAATGAATATCAAGATTAGATGTGTGGATAGCTCTTAATCTATGTGAAGGCAGATGTAAGCGGAAGGATGTAGAAACAGAAGGAAGTACGAAAACAAAGAAGTGTACTAAAGAGAAAAGAAGCTCACACAATTAGCTTAAAGCTCTTCTACAGCTTTGAAGCATACATGCATATTTAAATCTGTAATCTGTTGCCTTTTTGAGACAAATAGTAGTATAAAGACTTGACGGTGGATTCAGGTGAATATGTTTCAACAGTCACTGTGTTGAGGTGTGATTGCTAGTGGTGGCTTTCGGTACGCGAGGAGTAGAGCTGATTATTTTCCGAATGGGGGAGAAAAGGAGAGGATGAGTCAAGTCAGGTGATTTACCGAGTTGACTCAGTGTTGACTTGTGAGAAAATGGGTAACTTTTGCCAGTGAATTTATTTTCTCTCAGGACATGGATATAACATGCCATTGCCTCTTACTCTTGGGCTGGAAGTCTGGAACTTTCTAGATCAGGGCAGAGTGTCAACAAACTAATAGATGGAGTTTCATGTCGGGTAAAATAGTTAAGGGGTTCAAACAAAAATAGTTCAGGGGTCTTTACTGTAATTTACTCATTGTGTAACAGTCAGTAACACAAGGCACACTGACTGACAGCATCCAAACAAATCCGACAGTGTAAGCATTATACTCCTAACATAACAATAAGTCAATAACTGAACCAAGTGTCAAAAGAAAATTTTGGGGTACATACCAATATATTAACCAACAATAAAGAGCATCGTAGGTATGAAATACAACTACCAAAATAAGAAAGAAAAGATACCTTTATCATGACAGGGTATCCAATCTCATCCGCAAGCTTGATCGCTTCTTCAGTGCTCTATAATGGCAACAGATTCAGAAAACATGTTCAGTAGTGTAGTACTAGCAAATCTGATCCTTCATCAAAAACAACAGTAATTTTTATGATGACTAGTTAGGGGACTGAAGGGAAAACCTGTAATAGTCCCTCACTTCCTGGTACAGTTGGAACGCCAGCATTCTTCATGGTCTCCCTGGCAGTAGCTTTGTCACCCATGACACGGATACTGTTTGGCTGCAAATCCACATAATCAGACATCCTTATTTCATGCCAAAGGCACACACTCAAATTGCAGGAAAACACTAACATGGGCATTTAATAATGATAATGTGCAGGGAAATTTTCTAGATCTATTTACGAACTGGATACATTTTCTCCAAACTCAAATGGGGAATAGTATACACCCAATAATTACAAATTTCAGTATTAATGGACAAACATTTATCACATAAATCCACATATCACAATGAACTTTCAGGAGATGGTTAGCCGGAGGCTAACAAGAAACGAAGCAAGCTTGGTGCATTGGGATCCTCGGTTTTATTGCAAGGTTTCTTGATTGATTAACCAATTGCCTCCTCCTATACATGCACATGCATGAATAGCTATCTAAGCATAACTGAAGAGTAATTTGCAGAAACATGCAATGCATGCAAAACCAGTTTTCACTCCATTGGCTGCCTTCTGTAAAGGACCAAGCCCATAAATAACCATCCTCTACCCTCGCCTACTCCCTCCATATTAAGCTCCCTCAAACTTCTTTGCTACAACATTACAAAGCTCATAGCATTACCTCATTTTATTTAGGGCAACCATCTTACATACTTTAAACAAGCCATTTGTATCATAAGAAGATTTTGAAATAATCGTTTTTTATAAGAAACCACTTAATAATATTGACATATACTTCTCTCTGGCTCTATAACAGATAATACTTTAATAAAAAATAAGTTATGAACAACAGTAAAAGCCCTATATATATCCATAATTGGTAGAACAATACATTATTCCACCATAGATGGCTAACATCCATCGTGACATGGTATTCGTATTGCTGATTTCAAAAACACTAGTCTTTCTAGTACAATGATTTAATGAGGCCATGACCATTCAAAAACAGTTTCTGCAAGAGAAAAAATATAAAGCAGATTTATTATTTTATCTTAAAATGTCCTCAGTACTTACATTTGGCCCAATAAAGTTGATTCTGTGCTCTCCGCACATTTCAACAAAACCTGCATTTTCAGAAAGGAACCCATATCCAGGATGTAACATAGTACATCCCCGGCTAATCGCAGCAGCTAGGACATTTGGTATCACCAAGTACCTATAGAAGGCAAAGAGTGCGCAAGTCAGTATCAAGTGTACCATAGTATAGGGATGCACTGACAACTAAATGAAGACAATGCTGAGTAGAAATGAATACTTCGAAATATATGTGTTTTGTCATCAAAATGGCACAAATATATGGGTAGAGGATGCGGTCAAGTTAAGCTACTGGCCCTACAAAATTATGTTGCATGTTCATACAGTTAATTAAGCAAGAGCTAAAATACCACTCTCTTTATAATTGTTTCAGGCATGATAACCCCTTGATGTTTTCCATGTTATTTGGGGAAAAATATTATGTTTGATTTCATATGAAGATCTTCCATATGACAGCCAGATTACAAGATGGATGAGAAAAGCAAACAGAAACAAACTAAAAGCCTCTAACCACAAAACATGCAAATCGTCAAAATCTTAGATTAACTGAAAGGGGAACCCAAGAAATCCACATCTGGCTAAAACTGAGAGAACCCGAATGAACCACCCTTTGTTGGTCTCTACTTCTCCAATAGAGTGTTAGTAGATAACGTCAGCAGAAACAATGAGTTTTAGACTATTAGATGCACAATATTCCACATAACCCATGGACACTTAATAATCATGCTAAGGCAAAGCAAAACCAGATAAACAAAGAAGCATATGGATTGATAATGAAGAAGAAGCAATTCACACTCACGATTGATTACTAGGAGCTTCACCAATGCAGACAGCTTCATCAGCCAGTTTCACATGAAGTGCATCCTTATCTATTGTTGAATAAACTGCAACACAAGGTATACCCAGCTCGTGAGCAGTTCGTATCACACGAACAGCTATTTCTCCTCTGTTTGCCACCAAAATTTTATCTTGGGAAGATGCAGCACAGATAGCTTCCCGTCGTTTCCCTAGTTGATGAGTAGCTTTAGAAGCGAAAGCCCTCTGCTGAGGGAAGTTTAACCTATTTCCGCTCAAAAAGTTGCATCGCAAGCTCCTGACTCCAGTAGCATTCCCATTGAGGTGACCCTTGCATCAATAAATCATATTGAATTCAGTGCAATTAAAGCTAAAAATTATAATAAGTAATAACATGTACAAAAACGACACCCCGAAGAAAGTAATCCCCAAAAAAGCATTCAACATCCATATGAAGCCAAACATATCAATTCTTAAGAAATTAATTGAAGGCAAATATACAAAGTTGAACTTGTATCATTTTTTCTTATCTCAGACAAAAAAATGCAGAATTGATCCAGCTTAACAAATACTGCCAAAATCTGAGTATGTTTGCCTTCTTAAAGAAAATAAAGCTAAATTGTGAATTTAAGCAATCAAAGGACAAACAGTAAGCAGCAGTAGCTGTTTTCATCGATCTGTAAACAGTATCTCCCATGTAGTTTGTCTACTACTCAAATCAAATATGAAAATTTGTTAAATTCATACTTAAGCTGCCACTTCACTTAAAACATTGCTTTTGAATACAAATAGGAAACATATAATAAGAAGTACTACCCTCCGTCCCATTACAATTCACACAGTTGGTCAACTGTGTGAATTTTTGACCAATGATTTTATGAATATCTAGATATTTCTTTGTAATTTTAAAAATTGTTATTGCTTCACCATTAGAAATACTATCAATAACTTTTTTTAGAATTGCATAGAGATATCTAGACATTCGTAAAATCATGGTCAAAAATTGATTCAGTTGACCAACTGTGTGATTTGTAGCGGGGCGGAGGGAGTATATAATTTGAATGGTGGGAAATCCATTGACATGATTTGTATTTGAGGCAACATAGAACAATGGCATAAAAAAAACATAAGGAAAAAAAAAAACAGTACAGTACTCTCCTCACCACAAGCAGATAAGATAAGATATTATTAACAGTCAAATTGAATAAATGAGACGAAAAGGAAAGAAAAAAAAAACTACTACTACTTGATAAGCATGCCTGCAACTACATTTCCAAGGCAACATCTTGTTCTAACAGTAGTATTTACTTTGAGGCCAATGCGTCATAAATTAAAAATAGAAAACATCCGTAATGCAGATATATCCAATTATCCTACACATGTGTGCGTGCACACATATAGGAGTGTTTAGGATAGAGAACTTACAGGAGGGGAACAGGCAGGCTTGCTGCAAAAGGTCAAAGCTGACAAGTCCATTATCTAATCAAGGCTGCAGATCTGAATATACAGAAATCAAAATAGTGCATTGAGTAGCTAAGAATACATAATGGAATTAGGTGTTTGGTCATCAGTACTAATGCAGAGAGTCTAGATTCAAGGCATCCCAACATGTCTTTTCACATGTTCATTCCAAGAATGTTTTAGAATCGGACAAGTTAAAGCATACAACTGCTTCGTCGAGAAAATCCAACATCTTGGGGTAGAGTAAAAGGATTGCCTCAAAGCCACAGCCAAATAAGCAAGCACAAGATCATTTTAAATTATGTGACTAGCTTATTTTAATTTATGTGCTTTCTCACAAGTTCCAAAACAGAGTATCAATTGACATCAGTCCCGACATCATAGGTACAAACGTAAAATTCCAGAAAACAAAAACGAAATCCATAACTACGTCAAAGTGATCCATTAAATACCTATATTGTTCAGAAATGACAAAAATGTGAAAAAAAAATTATAAGCGAAAATGTCAATCGCTTGCTTTGTGTAATTTCTGAAAGAAAGAAGATAGAATGCATAAATAGATTGCACATTCAGCTTGAACAAACAAACATTCAAGATCAAAATCACCTCGTGAAAATAAAAAATAAGCCCAGAAATTAAGCAATGAATCAACGCCAAAAAAACAATAAAGTGATAAAATCGGGAGGGAAAATACTCACGGTTGAAATCTTCAGCAAAACTGTTGCCGGAATTGTCCCCCAAAATGTAAGAAATTGGGTAATGGCGTTGATTTTAATAGCTAGGCTAGGCTAGGCTAGGCTATGGGTTGGAGCTGAATTTGAACAAGTAGTGAGAGAGAGAGAGAGAGAGAGAGAGAGTCGTTCTGTCTGTTTATATGGGCGAGTCGATGAAAACTAGAACTAGACTTGGAACCTCAACAACTAGACCTGGCCGGTCCGGTTTAACCGCCATTTCATCGTTGAAAACTGACGGTTGAAATCTTGGAAAACAATCAATCGGAATTGAATCGGATAATCGGCTAAACCGGTTACAATTTTGACGGTTTACGGTTTTAACGGTTTTTCGGTTAACCTCTAATTTATTCGGTTTGAATCTGCTCGGCCGAGTCTTTGGTGTTGCTCGGTCAATCATACCCTTTTAGGGTTTAGGTATTGAGGGTTGCTCGGCCGAGTCTTTGGTGTTGCTCGATCGAGCATAACCTTTTAGGGTTTAGAGGTTGAGGGTTGCTCGGCCGAGCCATATATACTGCTCGGTCGAGCATACCCTTCAAAAAATGCCAACTTTCTGTTCTCATATGCTCGGTCGAGTCTATAGTAGTGCTCGGCCGAGCATATCATTTTTCAACCTTCTAACAGTTAATTTTTTAACAGTTTTCGTTAATTTTGTATATAGTATACTGTATTAACTTTGTTTTTTTTTTCAATTTTTTTTTTTGGATAAAGATAACTAATAGAGATGTTGTTTAGTCCTGAAATTTTTTAGAAAAAGTTATAAAAAAAAAAAGTTAAGTATTTTTAAAGATAAGAAAACAATTATCTTTTTAAGTTTTCGTTAACTTGTATATAGTATATTAACTTCATTTTTTCAATTTTTTTTGGATAAAGAAACGTATTTGAGATGTTTTGTCCTAAAATTTTTTTTAAAAAAAGATATATAAAAAATAAGAATTTTTAAAGAAAGAAAAGTAAATAAAAAAAAGGAGTGGTAGTGGTAGTAGCGGTAGTAGTGGTGATGGTAGTAGTAGTAGTGGTAGTGGTAGTAGTAGTGGTGGTAGTTGTAGTAGAATAGTAGTAGTAGTGGTAGTGGTGGTAGTGGTAGTAGACTAGTAGTGGTAGTGGCAGTAGTGGTGGTAGGGGTAGTAGTGGTAGTGGTAGTGGTGGTGGTAGTGGTAGTGGTGGTGGTGGTGGTGGTGGTGGTGGTGGTAGTAGTAGTGATAGTAGTAGTGGTAGTAGTGGTGGTGGTAGTAGTAGTAGTGGTAGTAGCGGTAGTAGTGATGGTGATAGTAGTAGTAGTGATAGTAGTAGTAGTAGTGGTGGTAGTTGTAGTAGACTAGTAGTAGTAGTGGTGGTACTGGTAGTAGACTAGTAGTGGTAGCGGTAGTAGTGGTGGTAGTGGTAGTGGTAGTAGTGGTGGTAGTGGTAGTGGAGGTGGTGGAGGACCTGGTGGTGGTGGTGGTGGTAGTTGTAGTAATGGTAGTAGTAGTGATAGTAGTGGTGGTGGTAGTAATAGTAGTGGTAGTAGCGATAGTAGTGGTGGTGATAGTAGTAGTAGTAGTGGTAGTAGTAGTAGTGGTGGTAGTTGTAGTAGACTAGTAGTAGTAATGGTAGTAGTAGTAGTAGTAGTAGTAGTGATAGTGGTAGTAGACTAGTAGTGGTAGTGGTAGTAGTGGTGGTAGTGGTAGTGGTAGTAGTGGTGGTAGTGGTAGTGGTGGTGGTGGACCTGGTGGTGGTGATGGTGGTAGTAGTAGTAGTGGTAGTAGTAGTGGTGGTAGTAGTAGTAGTGGTAGTAACGATAGTAGTGGTGGTGGTAGTAGTAGTAGTGGTAGTAGTAGTAGTGGTGGTAGTTGTAGTAGACTAGTAGTAGTAGTGGTAGTAGTAGTAGTGGTGGTAGTAGTAGTAGACTAGTAGTGGTAGTGGTGGTAGTGGTAGTAGTGGTAGTGGTAGTAGTGGTGGTAGTGATAGTGGTGGTGGTGGTGGACCTGATGGTGGTGGTGGTGGTAGTAGTAGTAGTGGTAGTAGTAGTAGTGGTGGTAGTGGTGGTGGTGGTAGTAGTTGTAGTGGTGGTGGTAATAGTGGTAGTAGTGGTGGTAGTGGTAGTGGTAAGAGTGGTGGGGGTGGTGGTAGTGGCGGTGGTACTGGTAGTAGTAGTAGTAGTGGTGGTGGTGGGGGTGATGGATGAAAATGAAGAAAAATACTAATTTCGTTAGAAAATTAACTGAAAATGGGACAATATTTAACTGAAAATTGAATGAGAGTGAGAGTATATGTGAATATTTGAGAGTAGAAGAGAAAGAGTATAGAGAAATAATGTGGAAATAAAATGGGAGAAGGGATGTGATATTTATAGTTAGTAAATTAGGCAAAAAAAAAAAAACTTTTTTTTTTATTTTTGTCAGTCCCCAGTTAAAGTTCTGACGAACATAACGGCAAGTTTGAAAAAGTAGCCGTTGGAATGGATTATGGCGTTCTGCTCGGCCGAGCAACTCATATGACTCGGCCGAGCATGACCGTTATTGGAAATTTACACACTGAAAATGACCCCTCGGTCGAGCAATTCATATGACTCGGCCGAGCAACTCATAAACCGGCGGTTAACCGGCGGTTGACCGGTTTTTCAAAAATACAAACCTTAACCGAACCTCTCATTTACCGATTTCGGTTAGCCGGTTCCGGTTAACCGGCGTTTTTCGGTTTTGACCGATTTTGACCGGTTGAAAATCGCTCGGCTGGCCGGTCCGCTTTATAAAATGGACACGTCTACCAACAACATCGATTTTGACGATACTCATACAACCCCTTCCCACTTTTGATTTATTTACAAAAATACCCTTCATTTAAAAGACAATATTTACCCTTAAATGTTATTTACTTTTATTAAAGAGGTTATTTCCCGTATATTCTCCAAAACTTAAAAACGACAAACATTTTTTGATTTATACGTGTATTATATTAGGTCAAATCAAAATTTCTCAAGAATTCCGTGTAATAGGTAAATTGCGGCGATAATTTGACTTTTTTACACATTTTTACAATTCCCAATCTAAGTTTCAAAATGTGTCAATTTGATTTTCATATTTGTCAATATGATGGAAACTAACAAATCATTAATTTTTTTAATGAAATGGAACACATATTCATGACAAGTGCTGTTTAAAGGGCATTTTGGTCTTTTAGGAGTAAACAAACATATCCCCTCCACAAACCCACCCACTTCCCCTCGGTTCAAAAAATCCTCCACTTGCCCCTCGGGGCACAGCCGAGTGGTAAAGAAAGCAGCATTGCTGGGCTTGCAACTTCAGCGTGGGGAGTTCGAATCTTGGCGTTGTCCGATTTTGACCGATTTTGACCGGTTGAAAACCGCCCAGCTGGCCGGTCCGATTTATAAAATGGACACGTCTACCAACAACATCGATTTTGACGATACTCATACAACCCCTTCCCACTCTTGATTTATTTACAAAAATACCCTTCATTTAAAAGACAATATTTACCCTTAAATGTTATTTACTTTTATTAAAGAGGTTATTTCCCGTATATTCTCCAAAACTTAAAAACGACAAACATTTTTTGATTTATACGTGTATTATATTAGGTCAAATCAAAATTTCTCAAGAATTCCATGTAATAGGTAAATTGCGGCGATAATTTGAGTTTTACACATTTTTACAATTCCCAATCTAAGTTTCAAAATGTGTCAATTTGATTCTCATATTTGTCAATACGATGGAAACTAACAAATCATTAATTTTTTAATGAAATGGAACACATATTCATGACAAGTGCTGTTTAAAGGGCATTTTGGTCTTTTAGGAGTAAACAAACATATCCCCTCCACAAACCCACCCACTTCCCCTCGGTTCAAAAAATCCTCCACTTGCCCCTCAAGCGCAGTAGAAAGCGGTAAAGCGGCATTCTTGGGGCAACTTCAGCGTGGGGAGTTCGAATCTTGGCAGGAGCAGCTGGAGCAGCCAATTAATTGATGATGTAAGAGTGATGTGTCATGTAGGAGGGTTCTCTTGGGGCCAGGAGTATAAAGGGTGCTGCCACCCTGACTACCTCGGGCATATCCCGCGATTTACCTCCGCCAATCACTGAGGGGTCGGTGGTTGGTGATCCAGGACTTAGTCCGGCTGGGAAACTTGGGTATCAAAAAAAAAAAAAAAAAAAACCCTCCACTTCCTCATCCTAGCTAGCGGCCCCTCCCCCACTTCCCCTTTCCTCCGCCACTCCCCCTTCCCCTTCCGTCAGCCCACCACCACTTCCCTTCATTGCTACGCCATCCCTCACACCGTTGCGGCCCTTTTCGCCATCTCCTCCAATGCTACTTCCATCACTTTTATCCATCTTCATCTCATGGGTGTTTCTCCATCTAGGCCTCTCAATATGCCTCTCCATCTTCACACTTCGTTGCTCAGCGTCTCCTTCATCTTTCTCTGGACCATATTCCAGATCTAGAAATCATCATTTCAAAACTGGAAATCCTCTTTTATCATCTCTCTCTTCCCTCACTCCCCCATATTTCCAAATATCAAATACAGGTTTGTGCGGCTTATGTGTGGCTTCTCTGTGTGTGTTTGCGTGTGTAGATTTATTTGTGTGCCTTTTTTTGTTGTTGTTTTATAGATTTGGTGAATTAACTTGTGATGGAGGAGATTGATAGTAGTGGAGTGGAGATGGAGCTTGATGGGAATGTTAATGGGAATTATGAAAATTAGCTTTATTATTTTTCCCTTTTAAGATGCAGGACAAGGAGAAGTAAAGCAGCAGCACAACTGTGCCTTGCTCTCAAGACATGTTCAAATAGAATCGGGAATCAACGGAACCGGCGGGTAGAATCGGAACTGAGAATCGGCGAGAATCGAGAACCGTCGGAACCGGGAACCGAACGTAACCGGGAACCGGATTGAAACGGTTCGAATACGAATCCACTATATTGGGAACCGAGGAACCGGCGGAACCGGGAACCGGCGGTTCCGGAATCGGGAACCGGGAATCGACGATTGATCAAGGTAAGTTAAATGTAATATTTAGCATTTATTTAGTATTTGTACTTGTAGTGTAGTGTTGTTTTATTTAAATTAGACTAGAATTTAGATAAATGTTGTAATATTTATCGTCTTTACTGTCTTAAGAGGTTTGAATTTAAAAAAAAGTTAGATGGTGATGGAACCGGTGGAACCGTTAGAACCGGAACCGGCGGATAGAATCGGGAACCGGGAACCGGATTAATATGGTTCGAATACGGTTCCGACTATTTGGAAACCGGGAACCGGCGGTTTCGGAACCAAAAACCGGAACTGGAACCGTTTGGACATGAACACGACCGTAACAGGAAAAAAAAAAAAAGAAGAAACAGCCACGCTGCCTTTTAGTGCACATGTTACCTGGTAATTTTAGTTATTTGTTTTATTTAGTATTCGCCAAGGGTATTTTCGTCAATAGGATTTTAAGTAGATCATTAGGGCTTTATTTTCTTTCTAGAACTTTTTTTTAGTAGTATAAATATTATGCTATGTTATTGTAATAGGAAGACTTTGATAATATATTTTATTTGTGCATTGTGCATTGTTAAGTTAAAATGCTAGAATTATTTGGCTTATTAAAACCCTAATAATTATTGGTTTAGGTCAATTATCTATTCGATATATTATTGTTATTAAGGATTTCTCTTCGGTGGTCATCATTTGTGTTGATTTTCGTTGTGTCAGTTGTTATCAAGTTGTTATCAGAGAAGGTTCGATTCTTGAAAGATGGTTGGTAACAACGGAGACAACACTGATAACCAAACTGATATTATTGCCATCATGGATCGTGTCGCTCGAGATGCTCGAGAACGACACACACAGATCATGGAGGTTTTGTGGAATTTGCCGACTAGTGTCAACCTTAGGCAACGAGCAGGGGTTTGCAGAGAACCTGTACGACACGTGAAAAAACCCACTCCAACGTGATCCGCCGTCCAACGAAATGGATTTCGATTTAAACGGACAAGTTGTTGTTGCACTTGGATCCGTGGACCAGGACCCAAAAATTCAAAATCAAGGTTTCAAAGGAGATGAGATTAGTAATAATTTTATTTCCATGGTTGGAGATTTAGCTCAAGAAAACAATTTCAGAGCCAAATAATGATGATCTGGATTAGATGAAGGATAACGTTTTTAGTCAATTAGAAGATGAATTGGGCGTTGTCGAATCGGAGGAGGATGGAGACGATCTAGGAGAGGATGAAAGATGAAATTTAAATTAGGTATGTGGTGGAATTACTAATGCAGAAATTATATTTATGATCATTACCTAGAGGCGTACAAGGAAGAAGTTATGATTCTCTATTCGAAAGAAGTTGTTCTAGGCCAAAGTGTGATTAAAGAAAACAATTATTCCAAATATATTTTCAAGTGGGACGGTAAGGAAACCACCCTACGTCAAATTGCGTAAAAACCTTTGATTTATGCAAAGTTTCTTTTTAAGTGGGACGAAACTTTTCACACCTCAGATGTGAACTCGGGACGAATTCTCTATGATATAGGACAAGCAGATCGTAAAGCAACAGCATGGCCGTGCAATAGAAAGAAAAAAGAAGAAACAGCCTTGCCGCCTTTTTGATGCACACGTTACCTAGTAATTTTAGTTATTTGTTTTATTTAATATTCGCCCCGTATTATTATTATTATTATTATTATTATTATAGTTATTATTATTATTATTATTATTATTATTATTATTATTATTATTATTATAGTTATTATTATTTTTTTAATGTTTGTAGACTAGGAGTATTTTCGTTGATAGGGTTTTTAAATAGATCATTAGGGGCTTGCTTGGTAGCCGAGAGGTATAAGCCAGTATTATTAAGAAGACTTTGAGTGATAATACGAGTCTTATTAATCCTTATTAATCCTGACAAAATTTTAATATTTATGTTTGATTGGAGTAGTATTAAACACCACAATTATTTCTAAACTTAATACTGATTGATTTTTATTAGTAAAGTAGGAAATTACCATGGTATTAATTCTTCTCTAATTAAGAATCAGTTCTCCCACAGATAAGAATGTTTGAAGAAATATTGATCTCTGACTCTCGATATGAATCAATTCAAGGAATATTAAAAACTCAATAATATAAGAAACTCAGATTACATGATTTTTTTGTTGATGAATGGGAGGTTTTTTCAGAAAAAATTGAAAAGGTTATGATTAAATAGATGAATTGAATTGAGAGCAATAACTCCATGAAGTGATACATTTGAGAGGTCTTAAGAAATGTGTTGAGAATGAATCAAGCCTCAAAGAAGTATATTGAAATTCATGGTTTTGAAAATTGAGCAAATTAATTTATGGTTTAAAAACCTTGAAATCATTGATTTCATCAAAGGAAATGACAATTTTCCAATTTCTAAATCAATAATGCATATCATAGCCCTAAATCAAAAGGAGATTAATAATAATAACCCTACATCAAAAATCAAAAGAAAATCGCGAAAAGGGTTTGATGAAGATAAAACGCAAAGATGATCTCGATTGTGCCGGCGGATGACGGAGCAGACGAATGGGGAGTTTATGATAGTGGAAGAAAGTTGCAAGGAGCATATTCCGGAAAGAAATGCGCTTGGTTTATTTCATACAAACGGGGTATTTTTTTGCTATAATAATTTTATTCCCACAATTCATACATCGGTCTTAATAATACCACATTTTATTAGGGATAAATCAGGTCCGTCTCAGTAATTATTGGGGCCCCATGCGAAATGTGAATATTGGGTCCCTAATGTTTAAAAATTAATACAAATAATATGTATATATAAGAGCTTTTATATAAAGATTAAAGTTTCACAAAATTAAGCAATAAAATTCAAAAATAATTTATTACATTGATCATTACTTTTCGCACAACATAAATATTTTTTTGAAGCTATATACCTAATGGGACTAGATAAAATGGGGGTCCTCCAAAATTTGGGGCCCGATGCAGAGGAACCTCTTGCACCTCTCATCAGTCGGCCCTGGGATAAATAAGGAGGGGATAAAGGACTTAATCCGAATTATCGGTCTTAATTATCCTATAGCCTACCTTTTAGATAAATGCAATTGAGTTTCATATTAAACAAGTAGGAATTTATTTACCGACATTGCAGAAACATTGCCACACATACTATTGTCATATGTGTAGTTCAGCCGCTCGCAAATCGGAACAACGTACGGGGCACCCTTGTTCTCAATAATTCACATCACATAAGGAAATTACAAAAAAAAGTGTGTTTATGTATATTGCTAAGTTAACTGATGCCATCAATATTGCCTTACTCTTGTACATTATGTAAGGGATATTAAAATTGCCATGCATGATTTGATAAACAATAATGATGCAGGAATCGATCCGTATCAAACTTAGTTCAGCAATAGGTTGATCTCCACCAACTAGAATTTGAAATCACGAACAAACGACTTGCCAGGATAGTGTTCAGCTAGTACCCTTCAAAGTGATAATGAGATATATAATTGTGTGTGTAATAAAATGTATTGAACTTGCTTAATCTAAAAATAGCTCAAGTGACATTACATTTTCACGTATTATGTGGTCTGATATATATATTGGTGATATGGGATGTTTACGAATACCTTAGATTACGGAGATAATGGGAGCATAACGGTCTTCGATATTGTAAGAGATGGTTACGAAATGATGACGTGGGTAGACGCACGTGTTGTTTGGTCGAGGTCGACTTGACTTCTTGCCTTGACTGTTAGCTTTTTCAGGGGAATCTAGGTCGTCTCTAGATAGCTCAGATTCTTCATCTACTAGGTCTAATTCCCCTGTTTATGTGTTTTCTGTAGAAATGGCGGCCAACGACCAACAAACTGCGGGCTCTACAACGTCGAGCTCCTCCTCTGGCAATATTATGGAAAAAATTTACTACAAGGTGGTCACAGGTCGCAATGAGAGGGAGTATGTGGCCCCTTGACCCGCTATTGACAAGAAAAATGTTGAGTCTCGCATTCGAATCCTTCATGAGCACTTTGAGGTGCCTCGAGCCGACTTCCAGTTGACCCACTTCACCGAGAGGCAAAGGAAGCTTCAATCCTGGTCGCACTGGGCTCTCACGACCAAAGTGGCTTTCTACTATGGCCAGTTTAAGACGGGTTTGAGACTTCCATTGAATCCCTTTATCTGTGAGTTCCTCGAGTGTATGACCACAGTCCCCATGCAGATCGGAGCTAATATGGTTAGGGTGTTGGTGGCCTTTGCCATGATAAGTAGGTTTGTATGGTACGAGCCTTGTATGTATGTGTTTAGGAAGTTTTTTAAGGTGCTGATGAATGACAAAAATGAGGAATCAGCACCCCAGCTAAGGTTAAGGCTCCAAAGTTGTTTGTCAATTTGCCCGACAAGGTTTCGGGGTGGAATAGCCACCTGATTTTGGTGGATAGTAGGAACGGATGGGAGTTTCCTTTGCCCGAGGAAGATTTTGAGTCGATGAAGGAGGATTATTGGGTCCTGAGTGGAGTGATGAACTTACTCGTAGGTTGACATTGGTGACTCGTAGGAGCACAGGGAGCTAGGCCACTCTGGAGTCAAGCAAAGACTACTACATCAAAGGCAGGGATGATGATGGAGGGAGATGGAAAGGTGGCCCCTCTGGTTCCAATTATAAGGAGCATTAGGTATCCGGATTGGATGATCCATGATAGAGAAAGTTTTGCCATCCAGTGCCACTTTTGCAAAAGGAATGATGATCGTTGCAAGAACCTGTTCCACTATGGTGGTTAAGTGTTTTTCCATTTTCTTTCTTGCTTTAACTTCTTACTCGCTTGTTTATATGTTGAATTTCTCCTTTTATTGTGCAGTTCTCACTCCGGACCAGGAAGCTCAGATGGAGAGGATCGTTTATTTAGGAGATCGCAGGAGTAGCAAGAAGGAGCACGGGAGAGCCAATGCTCGAGCTAGCAGGGAGAGTGAAGTTTTTGCTCGAAACAGACTTCTCCCAAGAGAAGGAGTGTGAATGATCCCAATAGATGGAGCTGGGCAGGTGGAACCCAGTGAACCGCAAGGTCAGGTTGAGGCCCCCAGGTCGGAGGGCAACGCCAGTATGCAGGTGGAGCAGGGATCGGGCTTCGAGCCACCACATGGATCCACGGGGCAGGATCCCCCTCAAAAGGTGGTTAACTTGGAGCTCGATGATGCTGAGGACAACCTAACCCTTAACCGGACCAATAAGAGGTCCTGTGTTGAGGTAGTTTCTGAGAAGGCCGGCACCTCCCAGGCAGCGGGCTCCGCCTCCAGCCTTCCTTCCCAACAAGCTCCCCCCATCAGAAGCACCGAAGAAGTGCAGTCCTTGGTGGAGAAGCTAAGTGATGTACCCCCCCCCCCTCGTTGGGATCAATTCTCTAAGTCGCCAATATCCCGAAATGGGATTGGAACAAGTGATAGTGAGGAGGGCTGCAGACAATGACTTGCTCGCCCTGTTTGATGAGGAGGGACTTACTCCAGAGGAGCACAATGACAAATCTGGGCTCTTTACTTCCGAGGTAAAACTTAGAACCTTCCGTTTGCTTTGCTCGACATTATTTTGATCATGTCCTTTTTTGTTTTGCAATCTTTAGCTTTGACTCAGCAAGCCAAGTGCAGCTGGAGGGCTGCTTTAGAGAAGACGCAGCTCGCCTCCGCCAATTATTCAAGGAAGGCTAGGGAGGCCGCCAAGCTGAGGAAGAAACTAGAGGAGGTTGACTCCTGTGCCGTGCCCTCCAAAACTGCCCACTTCAATACTGAAAAGGTGCGGATGAAGCCTACGTCGCTCTTAAGGTAGTCAAGGAGCAGCTCGCTGCCCTTCAAGCGCAAGTGAATTCTTGGGCTCCGACCAAAGCAGCTCTGGAGGAGGAGGTCGCTCTGGCCAAACAAGATAAAGTCAATCTTGAGGGAGAGCTTGGGCAGCTAACTGAGATGGTTCAGAATCGCAATAACAGAATCATCAAGATGAGCGACGACCATCAAACTGCTAAGCTCAAGTGGGAAGAAGAGGCCAAGGTGTTGGGTATGCATACTTTAAACCTCCTATTTTGTATTAGATTTGATTGATACCATAACCTCCTATTTATTTTAAGAACTTTAGGACCCTATGTAATGAAGCTTAGACTTCAATTTTTTTAGCTAAGTCCATTTTATAGAATAGGTTAAATTTAGGCTTGAAGACTGGCACAAAAATCATTGGACCTAAGGATTGCATTTCTGAGGTTTCAAAACCGTCTATCAAGGAACCGCTTGGCAGAACCGCTTGTAGCCTAACTGCCCTGTTATCCCTTATTTTGAAACCGCTTGTATCCCAAAAGTGCAAACCGCACTCTTGGAAATCCTATTCTAGTATAACCGCTTTCATGTCAAACCGCCTTTATCCAGAACCCCTCCAATGATTGGCTACTTGAAGTGAACCTCTTTTGACCGTTGGAATCCACGTCAGCAATATCAAAAGTCAACTATCATATCTTGTCACGTGAACACTCTTCAGACAAGATCTGCAAGGATCTTGAAAAGGTGACAGATGTCCTAACCACCTTGATTGCGGTGAGGTCGATCGGCTTTACTGTATCAGCAGTTCCAAAGGACAAAAGTAGTTCTTTGTGGACCAATGGGATTGCATCAAGGAATTTGTCCTTTCAACAGTTTGTGTCCAACGGCTATATTCACGATGCTTGGGTATAAATACCCCTAATCTTCACCATTTGAAGATTGCTTGAATCTTGAGAAATTGCTGTGTTCATGAGAAGTTGAAGCTACGCAGAAATTCTTAGTCCTTTGAATCTTCATCTTCATACTTCAAGAAATATTCCCGGCCAAAATCAAGCCTTAACACATCAAGAATCATTGTGCTCTACATCTCACTGCAGATTTAAAGAGCCTTGATCTTGTTCTCACACACACACCTCTCTTGTTTAAACACATAGTTTATTCATTTGAGATACACTTGTTATAGTCTAGGATTTGTTCTTCATAGAAAAGATTTTATTGTACTTTGTAATCTCAAATACTCAATATAAAATCTCTCTTAGAAATTCAAGACTAACCATCTTGGTAGTGGACGTAGATCGTTTATCGATTGAACCACTCCAAATATTGTGTTCTTACTTTATGCATTTATATTTCTTGTGCTTACTGATTATCTTCCTTTTTCTCTGTTTGATCTTTATATAGTTATCCTTTATTGTGAGATTGTGTTTGGAGTTAACATTGTCAAACTACATTTTACGTTTTACAACCTTGCTCGTAAAACCGCACTAAAACCGCCTTGCAAAACCGCCTCCTCAAAACCGCATTTTACTAAGTATATTCGTGTGCATTTTACAACTCTACTTGCAGTTTCTTATACACTGCAAGAGGTTTTGTAAGCGTAGAGGTTTAGTTTTAAATTGAGGGCGAAAAATTTTAAACAGCTATTCACCCCCCCTCTAGCTGTATTTTCACCCTTGTTGCCACCTTTGGGACCAACACAAGGCTAGGGAGAAGGTTGTTGTTGAGCAGTTCAAGACTAGTGATGACTGTTATAACATCATCATGTGTCAGGCTAGAGACTTTTTTGATGTTAGGCGCCAACACATGGCTCGACGAGCCATAGTTGATCCTTCAATCGAGATAAGTGTTGACAAGTTAGCCCGATGGCTTTCGAGGACCACTATGTTGAGGAAGCCCGCTCCAGCAACTCCTTAGTTCCTTATAATGCCAATGATTTGGCCTTGATCGCCAAGCAGGATAAGGATGATGGTCTTGAGCTCTGGGTCGCCCCAGCTGTTGAGTCGAGGAACTTCAATGCTATTATCCAATAGCTAACAGAGGCATATGAAGTTGAAGAAGAAAGGGAGGTCACCCAGGACCAAGTATTTGAGGAGGTGGATCAGAAGCAGCAGGAGGAACAAGTTTGATCTTTCTTTTTATCTTTTGTAATGAACAAGCACCAAACAATTTTTGTTTATTGTTTTAGTCGCCATGCCTTGACCGGGTTTGGGAGACATTTTATTTTATAACTCTTTGTACCATGTTAGTTCGAGACGACTAAGAGTCGGATCTGATTCAAATTTTAAAAATAAAAATTTCATTTTCACTTGTAAAAATCTGATACATTCATTTCTATTTGTTCACACCTAAATATTAAAATCGAGACATTCGTTTCTCATTTTTTTTCCATAATCGAGTATAAAAACTGATAAATTAATCTCCAATTTTTCATAATTAAAAAATCAATTTATCATTTATTTAATTTAAACCTGAGTGTTGTCATGTGCCCATTAAATAACTAAAAAATCAACTTATAGGTTGTTTAAATGTAACGTTAAATTTATTGTCATAAAACCTTATATATTACATAGATAAACTGATTTCACGGTTATGTGATTTTATAGTTATGTGATGTCATATATCATTTAAACAGTTGAGAAATTAATTTATCACCGATAAATTTAAATCTCAATTGATCAAATATTTGCATTTTAAAAACTGATAAATTTATGTCTCATTTTCTTTTTTCTTTTTTTGCTTGTAAAGTTGATAAATTCATTTCTCAATTATTCACATGCCCCTTAAACAACAGAGAAATCAAAAATGTTTAAATTTAAATATTAATGAATGCATTGAAACACGCTCTTTAGACAACAGAGAATTCAATTTATTATTTGTTCAAAACATAAATATGTTTACTAGATTTGAAAATCTGATGTATACATATTCAAAAATATTTCAGAGTTGTATGTATGATTTCAGAGGTGTTTGATGGTCTTGAGCTCTGGGTCGCCCCAGCTGTTGAGTCGAGGAACTTCAATGCTATTATCCAATAGCTAGCAGAGGCATATGAAGTTGAAGAAGAAAGGGAGGTCACCCAGGACCAAGTATTTGAGGAGGTGGATCAGCCGCAGCCGCAGCCGCAACAAGTTTGATCTTTCTTTTTATCTTTTGTAATGAATAAGCACCAAACAATTTTTGTTTATTGTTTTAGTCGTCATGCCTTGGCCCGGTTTGGGAGACATTTTATT
Source organism: Adenophora triphylla var. japonica (assembly GCA_022495995.1). Lineage (NCBI taxonomy): Eukaryota > Viridiplantae > Streptophyta > Magnoliopsida > Asterales > Campanulaceae > Adenophora > Adenophora triphylla. Next base: position 15,295 of record JAFEMH010008250.1, on the reverse strand, counting down.
TTATAACTCTTTGTACCATGTTAGTTCGAGACGACTAAGAGTTGGATCTGATTCAAATTTTAAAAATAATAATTTCATTTTCACTTGTAAAAATCTGATACATTCATTTCTCATTTGTTCACACCTAATTATTAAAATCGAGACATTCATTTCTCATTTTTTTTTTTCATAATCGAGTATAAAAACTGATAAATTAATCTCCAATTTTTCATAATTAAAAAATCAATTTATCATTTATTTAATTTAAACATGAGTGTTGTCACGTGCCCATTAAATAACTAAAAATTCAACTTCTCGATTGTTTAAATGTAACATTAAATTTATTGTCATATAACCTTATATACAACATAGATAAACATAGATAAACTGATTTCACGGTTATGTGATGTCATATATCATTTAAACAGTTGAGAAATCAATTTATCACCAATAAATTTAAATCTCATTTGATCAAATATTTGCATTTTAAAAACTGACAAATTTACGTCTCATTTTCTTTTTTCTTTTTTTGCTTGTAAAGTTGATAAATTCATTCTCAATTATTCACATGCCCCTTAAACAACAGAGAAATCAAAAATGTTTAAATTTAAATATTAATGAATGCATTTAAACACACTCTTTAGACAAAAGAGAATCCAATTTATTATTTGTTCAAAACATAAATATGTTTACTAAATTTGAAAATCTGATGTATACATATTCAAAAATATTTCACAGTTGTATATGATTTCAGAGGTGTTTGATGCTACATGCCCTTTAAATAACTAAGAAATCAAATACTCCCTCCGTCCCGGTAGAAGCGTCACCCTTTTAGGGATGGCGCGTAAATTAAGGAAAAGTGTGGGAAGAAAAAATATTGTGAGTGTAATTTAAAAATAGGAGAGAGAATTAGTGGAGGAAATAGTGAATTTTAAAAGTGTTGTGAGTGTAGAGGAGAGAGAATTAGTGGAGGGAATAGTGGATGGGATAATAAAATATTAATAAAAGTTTCCTTTTTAGGAAAGGGTGACGCTATAAACGGGACGCCATTTTGGGTAAAAAGTGACGCTTCGCCCGGGACGGAGGGAGTATGTTTAAAGCTAAGGTTTAATGGAATCACTCACATATATCTTTTAAACAACAGAGAAGTCCATTTATCAAAACAAAAATTTGTTTACCAAATTAAATATAATAAACTAATACAAATTGGGTATAAATATATTCAAAACAAAAATCCATTTATTGGGCAAACTTAACACAATTACAACGTTAGACTTTAAAGAGAACACAGTTTAGAGCTTCAATGGTGGAGAAGATTACACAACATAAAACCAAGTTATCCATAAAAGTTAGTTGTTGGAGTAGACGACACTCGGGAACAGAATAATTGTATTGAAATATAAAGCATTTGAAAACTTAACGATTCCCCAATATTGACAACAATTTAGACATAAATCTGTTGAAATCAAAATTTCTAAGAATTCTCATTAAAAATATGATGAAGAAATCAAAATCAATATTCTGTTTTATGAAAATGTTTTTTTTTTTTACCTAATTGCTCCATCGGAAATAGATAAAACCTTGCAAACACCAGCTGAGGTAGTGAACGGCAAACCCTTGTAGTGAGCAACAAGTTCCTTGTCAGTATGTAGGTCCGGTTGAAGTGTCTCCCATACCTTCTTTTTCGGGTTCAATACATCATCTGGCTTGCCTTCATACCCACCAATGATTATTCTCTCTCCAACAGCAGCAGATTGGGGTGGTTCAACCAGTTCAACCTGAATACACCCATTACCAATTTTGCTCAACAACTATTATTAATTAATACATTTAAGGCACGTCAAAGTAGGTGATTTCATGCTTCATAAAGTTCGTTTCAAGATAAGAGTCAAGTTCAAAAACTGGAGGTTGAAGTACAAGTAAAAGCATTGTGATGTTGCTCGTTACCTTGGGAATCAGTTATTTTATTTAAGGTGTTTAGGGAAAAGTGGATGTGTCCTCGCTCGTTGATCGCCTTTTTGCATATCCATTTCCGATGTTTTGGGAGGGACAAGGATCAGTTATGGGGTTGTGGAGTTTCAGCCATCTTTTGGTGTTTTAAGGATGGAGACAGGATTTTCTGGAATCAACATCTTTCAAAGAATTTGTTGTGGGAGCAAGTACTTTTATAGCTTCTTGTTGGGCATCAGCTAAAGGTGCTTTTCGGGATTGTCTATTTTGGATTTGAAGTGGGACTGAGCTGCTGATATTATTTAAAATTTATTTGTCATTTTTTTCTTTATTCTTTGATGGACTTGTATATTCTTCCTTTTCTTCAACTATGCTTCTTTTCTTATCCAAAAAAAGAAAAAAAAAATCTAGCTCAACTAAAAGCCTTCGTTGTGCTACGATTAACATGCTACCTCCGCCCCATAAATATAATAGTCTCAATTGACAATCAAACTTTATACGGATAGTGCTTTACTTTCTTGCAATTGCACTCTAATTATTTATTGCCTTTATCTTTTGGGGACAAACCAAAAGGAAATCTGGACTATCTCTTTGGGACAAACCAAAAGGAAATCCAGACCATCTTTCTGGACAAAGGGAGTATTAGTTTTCATGCAATCCCTCTTGGATCAAGCATTGAGAAGATAATAACAACCCATGTTATGGAGACAAAATGACAATCGGAAGTTGATGAGACCAACTGATGACCTATTTTCAAGTGACTTAAACCAAGCATGTATGAGGTGCAAAACACAATACAAGGTATGATGGAATTACCTTAGAGTGGTCACTCGTGGAAGCAGCAAGCACCATGGCTTGGGATTTTATACCGCGCATGTTTGCTGGCTTGAGGTTGCAAAGAACGCAGACCTTGCGGTTCTGATTAGAAAAAAATAAAAGAAAATAAAAAACAAAAATATCAGTAAATGTGAACAGAGGGAATAATGCATTTCCTGAAGTTCAAATGAGCATGTCCAATTTATGAAAATGAGATAGAGAAGATAAGAGAAATTAACCTGCATTTCTTCTATAGGAATATATTTAACAAGGCCACTGACAACAGTCCTAGGCTGCCCTTCGCCCACATCAATTTCTTCCACATATAAAGAATCAGCATCAGGATGTTTCTGAATTTTAGTGATGAGACCAACACGAATATCAAGTCTGCTAATGGATATCTCAGTCTCAGCAGAGGACTTAGGTGCAGCTTCAGCAGTTTTCTTTGTTCGTTCTTTCTTTCCGCTCCCATCTAAAGAAAGGTGAATCGATGAAGTAAGCAGTAGTTGGAGATATTCTTTTCTTTCATAAGTTAGTAATTCAATTAGCTTTTGAATATACATTGACAAGATGAACATGAAAGAAGAATCATCTAACAGGAAAATTAGCAGAAAATCCATTCCTTTAATCCATATCACACAATCTTAAATCTTTAGTTATTCGGTGAATCTAAAGTTCTATGTCGGTTGAATCTTCATAAACGACCAAGAGTATTATTTCGGTTACGCATTTCTACTCTATGTTTTTTGTTAGAGGTGTTCGAGAGCTGGCCACCAAGGTTTAACTGTCTCAAGAAATTTTACGCATATTCTCCTTCGCTGGTTACAAAAGGCAACAAACGGAATGTTTCAAATTAAGAGAACTTGTGTATAAACTTTAATTGATGGGGGTTAGACATGGAGAGCTGCAGTGTAAAAATGGAGGCCTCAAAACAGATGAAAAACATGCCATGAGAACTCTGAGTGCCATTTGATTCATCTGATGATCGAGTGAACAGATGTAATTGTAAGGGATCCCTGTCGAAATTTGGAATATTCATTTATGGATGACCATTGTCTGCCAAAGTACTAATCCCTGTCTGGTATAAATGATTTGATGGCCACTTTTCCTGGTGTACGAGTAATACAGGTTTGCTTCAACCACATTTGCAATTTAATCAAAAAATAATGTTTCAATAGTTACTAAAAAGAAGGCAATACACGGTATTATAACAATGTGTGTACGTGTGCGTGAGAGAGAGGGTGTTGTCAAATTCCTACGAAACCTGAACTAGATCATCAATTTTTACCAAGTTACACGTATCTGATCTTGTAACACTGGGTATGTGTGTGGCTGTATGGGTGTGGCACTGGCAGTTAATGCATACTCCATCCCGTCCCAAAATAAATAAAAAACAAAATAAAAAAACCAATTTTCAAACATAGCAAACTCTCTCCACCTGCATCTACATTGAATAATTGCACTGAACATCATGTTGAAGTAAGGATAACAAAGGGATTGTGTAACTTCATTTGAAACGGGACTTTTCAGTGTTCTCATTAAAAATAACCTGATATCTTTGCTTTCTTTAACTGTTCAGCCACCTTCTTCGTTTCAGCTTCTGCCTTCACAAGCCGCTCAGCCCTATCAGCTTGACTACCAGCAAACTTCTCTCTAAAAAACTCCACCTCTTCATCTTTCTGCACAAAAAATTACACATATATAGTTTACAGTTTCCTCCTACCCACATATGAGAACATGTGATTTAAGGCAATAAAGTAGTGAATAAAGACAGGAGTATGGATACCAATTCCTTAAACAATGGTACAGGTGTTCCAATTTTATGGCCAGACGGTATAATATCCCACGGTCTTTTGGCTCTCTCAACATCTCCTTTTTCCTCGGAAAGAGATACTTTAGGAGGCAGGTTGAGCTGCTTAAATACCTACATGGCATTATGAAAAACCATTTTCAGTAGAAATTATCATAATCTATTAAAATTAATAAGCAGAAGAAAAACAAACTATATTTACGTAAATCCTCGACTACTTTGTAATTATCAATTAACTTGCCTCAAGGGAAAAAGATGGCATATGAGGCTCCAATAGGCATGCCAGCAGATATACTATTCCCACTGAAGTTTTCATAACTGCTGAACATGCAGGTAGATCTTCCTTGTAAAGCCTCCAGAATTGACTCTCCTGCATCAGAAAATTAAAGATCATTCAGCCGAGGAAGCAGTAATGGATGGATGCAAACACTACGGGTTACATAAGTTTTGTACAAACAAGCAAGATTTCTCGAAATGGAATCGACATTTTTCTTTTGTTGAGTGACGTAGATGCTATAATGGGCTTTAAATTCATGTAATTGCTCCCCCTACCCCAAAGACCAAAATACTAGTCCCACCATTTGACAATTTTATACCGTCTTGGCCTTTAAAAGAAATTGGACTATTTTTATGGGATAAACTGAATAGAAATAGAAACTTTTTGTTACTTTTAGTTTTTATTTTTGATGGATGAAGTATATGAGATAAAGAGCTCAAGACTATCTTGCTTACCTGGAGATATGCATTTCCTTCACCAGAAATACTCATTGCAGTTTTTAAACCTTGTTTTAACTTAACCTATGCCATTATAAAAGTGAAATTAGTCCAATGTAGATAGCAAGAAACATCACAAAAAAAAAAAGAATATGCATTGTGCACAATCCAATCCAGTATGCTATTATTACCAACTCCATGGCTTCCACATACTGCACCACCAGTTCGCCAACTTTTTCTCCAAATGCCTTTGTCAAGGGATGTGATTCTGCTCCTGGAGCATCAGGAATGATGGAATTGTATCCTGAACCTTTAGCAGATCCTGAATCTGTCAATGTAAGAGCCACCATGAGGAATTAGAGAAGGAATTAGAGGAGGAATAATCAGAAGCAACTTGTGAGCATATTAACATGTCCCTCAAAGGTGTCAGCAATGCCAACACCCAATCCTCGTGTCTCCTTATTGAAGGAAAAAGGAAAGAGGGGAGGGATCCGAATAAAGACACTGGAGACTGATGATTCAATACCTAATTGAATATATAAAAGACTAGTAATATTCTGCTCTACACGGACTAGTTGCACCAAATACAAAGAACACTATCCTGACACTTTCCATGAAGATGCAATTAAGATACAGTAGGGATGGAATAGTGAAGGAGAACAGTATGAGTAAGTGTATTAAGCATATCATCCTCAAAGGAGAAGTTAAAATCTCCACCCCTATTCCACCACCCCCTTTATGACAGGCTTTACACAATAAATAGAAATTAAAAAAAAAAATCAGATAGATGGAGGAAATGCTTGAGCGCCTAATTACATTCAAAGTGGAACAAGTAAAGCTCTACACCAGCATAATATACTTTATCCCGATGCAAAAAAGAAAAAGGAAAATCTGTGTTCTTTTCTCCTCCTTTTTATCGAAAGATGTTGAGAAAACATGGTTTATTTTGACAAAATAGTGAGAGAGCGAGAGAGAGAACAAGAGGATGAAAAGATTACCAAATGCATAACCGCAGAACATATTAAGAAGAAAGGAGACCCCATACAACAACAACAACATCACCCCCGTATTAAAGCACAGAGAGGTTGTTTCCGGATGACCCATGATGAAAATTGCGTCAAAAATTGCATGGACCAAATGCTACTTCATAACAAAGAAGTGCAGACAGTTTAGTGAGCCATTTTTCTTTATTCCATATATAAGAATAATCTTCTATCAAGCTACTAACCTGGATCTTTAGCAATAAAACTTAATACTCGATTGATAAAATTGCCCAAATTATTAAGCAATTCGGTATTTAGCTTTGCTTGCAAGTCTGCCCATGTAAACAATGTGTCTGACACCTAGACAAACCAACCATAATATTAGCTTAGGTCATATTGTAATGGGAAGGTCTCTGTGTGCTTGTGTTTTGAGAGAGGGAGATCAACGATAATCAGATGTTGAGACAATTGTTACCTCTGGCCTGTTAGTTAACAAGTAATATCTCCATACTTCTGCAGGAATATTTGTATCTTTTGCATCATTGCCAAAAACTCCTATACCCTTACTCTTCGAGAACTTGCCTGCAAGTACCCAGAAAAATGAATATATACCAAACATAATAACACAATCAAACACACCCACTAGAGTTTCTCTTTTTCCGAACTTTGAGCAATTATTTTAGGTTATTTTATTATCCTAATGAAAATGTAAAACTTGTTATTGATACATAGTATTGTTGATAGTATATCAATTACAAGTTTTAGATTTATATTAGTATAATAAAATCAACCTATATTTATTGATCAAAGTTCATTCGCAATAACGGCAAAAGAAGTAGGAAGATCATTTTGGGACGGAGTAGAATTTAGAAACAAAGAAACTTGTGAAGCAGGGAGCTACGAGTCAAAAAGACGCCCAAGTTGCACTACCATAGAACAGACCTGCTTCATAGTTAAGGTATTCAGTGACACTGATGGTCTTCATTAAAGTCCAGCTCTCACCCGTACCTAGAAGCGTGGAGGGAAACATGACCTAAAAGAGTTTTGAATTTTCAGTTAACACAATGAAAGAGTAGAATACAGCGCTCATCATCCCAAGACAAAAGAAAGATAAAGACTATAAATTCTTCGGAGATGAAGATGAACATTGCACATACAGCAAACTGATATGCAGTCAAAGTGGATAACCTGCTATCAATTGTTCGTTTGTTTTTCGGTTCTTTTTTTTTTTTTTTTTTTGATATACCTGCTATCGATAAATAAAAATAACTATATTTATCAGAAAATATCACCAAAGAATCTCTAGGGCTATAAAGACAAGTCAACACACAAAGTCCAGAGTCCAGACTTTTTCTAGGCTAATCAAGCATTAAGAGTATATAAAACCAATGGTTATACAACTTGCATGATTGGCATCTTTACAGAGATGGAAAACGGTAAACTTTCTTTCTAGTCTTTGAAGACAACAACAACAACAAAGCCTTAGTCCCAAAATAATTTGGAGTCGGCTAACATGAATCCTCATATGTCATCGTGTAAAAAGGTTATTGAAAAAAAAATTAAAAAAATCAACCCCCCGCATAGGTTTTTGCCCTCCACTCCTGCTTCTTCAACACCATACTTTCGTCCACTCCAAGTAAACTCATATCATTTTCAATCACTCTAATCCAAGTTTGTTTGGGTCTTCCCCTACCCCTCGCCATTTTATCATTTCTCCACTGTTCCGGCCTCCTAACCGGTGCATGCATCACTCGGTCTCCTTCTCACATGTCCAAACCACCTTAGACGATTTTTCCTCATTTTATCCTCAACGGGCGCAACTCCTACTTTACCTCTGATCACCTCATTCCTCAATCGATCATTTCTTGTATCACCGCACATTCATCGAAGCATACGCATCTCCGCCACATTCATCTTATGCACGTGACACTGCTTCACGGCCCAATATTCGATGCCGTAAAGCAGTGCCGACCTAATTGCCGTGCGGTAGAATTTTTCCTTTAATCTATGAGGCATGCCGCGATCACATAGAAACCCTGTGGCACTCTTCCACTTCAACCAACTTGCTTTAATCCTATGAGCCACATCTCCATCTAATTCTCCATTTTTTTGGATAATGGATCCCAGATAGCGAAAAAACTCAGAGGCTTGGACAATATTTCCATCAAATGTGACCGCCCATGCCTCCCTACTTCCAACTCTGCTAAACTTACACTCCAAATATTCAGTCTTGCTTCTGCTCAGTCTAAAACCTCGAGATTTCAAAGTGTCTCCACGACTCCAATGTACTTTCAACACCCTCTCTTGTCTCATCAATCAACACAATATCATCTGCGAACAACATACACCTTGGTATATATCATCTTGGACTGACCTCGTCAATTCGTCCATTAACAAAGCAAAGAGAAAGGGGCTAAGTGCGAAACCTTGATGCACTCCAATCTTTATAGGGAACTCTTCAGTCTTCCCAACACTAGTATGTACACAAGTACTAACTCCATTATTCATGTCCTTGATAATATCAATATATTTCTTTGAAACACCCTTCTTTGCTAATGCCCACCAAAGTACCTCTCTTGGCACTTTATCATACGCCTTTTCCAAATCAATGAAAACCAAATGTAAATCTTTCTTTTGATCCCGATATTTCTCCATGATTTGTCTCATAGGATATATTGCCTCCATAGTCGATCTTCCCGGCATAAACCCAAATTGGTTATCCAAAATATTCACAATTTTTCTCAGCCTTTGTGCAATCACTCTTTCACAAAGTTTCATAGTATGGCTCATTAGTTTGATCCCCCAATAGTTAGCACAATCTTAGACATCACCTTTGTTCTTATACAAAGGGATCAAAGTACTATTCCGCCACTCTAATGGCATTGTGTTAATTCTCCATATCTTGTTAAATAGCGTTGTTAACCAATCTGTTCCCCTCTCTCCGAAACATCTCCAAACCTCAATTGGTATTCCATCCGGTCCTACAGCTTTCTTCAATCCCATCTTTCCCATTGCCATTTCCACTTCACCCGTTTGAATTCTCCGCATAAAATCTCGATTAACCATACTCGTAAGAGATATTTAAATCTCCAATAGCCTGCTCTTGACCGCCATTGAACAAGGTATCAAAGTACAAACTCCATCTATCTTTTATCTCTTTATCCCCGACTAGAACTATTTGGTCTACATCCTTCACACATTTAACCGTCTCAATATCTCGTGTCCTCTTATCCCTCATACGAGCGAGTCTGTAGATGTCCTTTTCCCCTTCTTTTGTATCCAACTTATCATAAAGTTCCTGATTCACCTTTGCTCTTGCGTCTCTTACTGCTTTCTTAGCATCTCTTCTAGCTTCCTTATACTTCTCATAGTTCTCGTCGCCATAGTTATTAAAGGCTCAAGGCGCACCAAGGCGCAAAAGGTGTGCCCGGAGCCTAGGCGCAAGGCGCAAGGCGGGCGCGCGCCCGAGTGACAACGCAAAAATGCCTTAAAATACTAAAAATATAGTATACATACAACATCAAGATGAGCAATAAATCAAATGCAAGTAGTAAATTAAACATACGTTATAAGTCATAAAAGAAATAAGCACAAACATATGTTATATGTCATAAATATATGTATACTATACTAAAAATATAGTATACATACAACATCAAGTGATCAGGGAGATCGCCGGAGTTCTTCCCAGGTCTTCGTTGTTAGTTTGAAGGAGTTTCTAGTGATCGCTACTCTTATACAGAGTTATGACACGTGTACGTGAGAGAGTCGGGGCAGAGAAGAGTGATAGTCGCGTATTAGGTTTAATTACGATTTAATTGTTGGTCAATTATTGTGCCCGGAGCCTAGGCGCACACCATCAAGGCTCGCGTTTCCGCCACAGCGCGCCTAATCCCTCGCCTATGAAACAGAGCCTCGCCTAGCACAATCCAGGCTCCAAAGCTGAGCCTCTCTGCGCCCGGAGCCTAGGCGCGCGCCTAGGCGGGCTTTTGATAACTATGCTCGTCGCTCCTATATTTCCCCAATAATTTGTAGCATTCTCGCTTGCCCGTTATTGCTTGTTTTACTTCCTCGTTCCACCATAATGTGTCCTTACTTGGTGGCACGTTTTCTCTAGATTCTCCAAGGACTTCTTTCGCCACCTCCTTTATGGTATGTTCCAACTTAGTCCAAGTCGAATCTATATTCATATCATCCATATTATCCGACCAAATACCGGTATCGACCATCTTAGCTACACACCACTTGATTCTAGGGTCTACCTGTGGTTTTCTCTTTCTCGAAATTCTCTTACTTCGAAAATCAAGTACCACAAGTCTATGTTGAGTTGTTGTGCTCTCACCCGGAATAACCTTGCAATCTCTTTATCCATATCTCTTTATCCCCGACTAGAACTCTTTGATCTACATCCTTCACACATTTAATCATCTCAATATCTCGTGTCCTCTTATCCCTCATACGAGCGAGTCTGTAGATGTCTTTCTCCCCTTCTTTTGTATCCAACTTATCATAAAGTTCCTGATTCACCTTTGTTCTTGCGTCTCTTACTCCTTTCTTAGCATCTCTTCTAGCTTCCTTATACTTCTCATAGTTCTCGTCGTTCCTGATTCACCAAGTAAGGAGGTAGCATTCTCGCTTGCCCTTTATTGCTTGTTTTACTTCCTCGTTCCACCATGATGTGTCCTTACTTGGTGGCACATTTCCTCTAGATTCTCCAAGATTCTCCGAGGACTTTTTTCGCCACCTCCTTTATGGTATGTTCCATCTTAGTCCAAGTTGAATCTATATCCATATCATCCATATTATCCGACCAAATACCGGTATCGACCATCTTAGCTACAAATTTCTGTTGATTCTCCCCTTAAATCTCCACCACTTGTTTCTGGGGTCTACCTGTGATTTTCTCTTTCTCGAAATTCTCTTACTTCGAAAATCAAGTACCACAAGTCTATGCTGAGTTGTTGTGCTCTCACCCAGAATAACCTTGCAATCTGTATAACTCTTTCTACAAGCATTTCTTACTAAGAAGAAGTCAATCTGACTCGCATTACCTCCGCTCATATAGGACACCAAGTGAAATTCTCTCTTCTTGAACCAAGTGTTCATTATACTCAAGTCATATGCCATCGCAAAATCCAAAATACTATTTTCTGCTTCATTCCTCTCCCCAAAACCAAAACCTCCATGTATGTTCTCAAAGCCATGTCGAATAGACCCCACATGCCCGTTCAGATCACCACCAATGACTAATTTCTCACCACTAGGTACTCGTTGCACTACCTCCTCCAAATCTTCCAAAAACACTTGTTTAATAGATGCATCCAACCCTACTTGTGGTGCATAGGCGCAAATAATATTTATAATCTCATCACGTATCACTAGTTTAATGCACATAATTCGATCACTCTTCCTGTACACTTCCACCACATCATTAATATACTCCTTATCAATAATGATACCCACTCCATTTCTACCCTTATTCTTTCCTGAGTACCAAAGCTTAAAACCCCAAGGCGATATTTCTTTTGCTTTCTCTCCAACCCACTTAGTTTCCTATAGACACATTATGTGAATCTTCCTCCTCATAACTTCCACTACCTCTGCTGATCTCCTTGTCAAGGGTCCAATGTTCCAAGTTCCCAAGCGCATCCCACTACCCTTACACCTACCATGGACAAGCTTCTTTACCCGCACTCATCCGCAATGCGGGAACCCTTGCACATTTGATACCACCCCCGGACAAAGAGATGGAGCGTCGATTCCGGGCGACGACCTAGCAACCTTTGCATACTTATCACTACACCCAGGTCATTGAAGTGTAGCGCGTCGCTTCTGAGAAACGCCCCGACGATATTCATATTCGGATATTAACAATAAGTCAACCACACAACTACATTTTCACAAGCAGTAGAGGTACTATTGGGAGTTGGGGGCCTGCCAGTGAAGAAATAGCCTTCATGACTCTGCTCTCACGAGATTCACACCCTTTGATCATTGAACAGACCAATATTTATAAAGGAAAGTATTGGATAGTGAAATAAACAACTACATATTTCACAAACCTACTAAAGGAAAATATCGGAAAATCGTAATCATGAGGATGCTATGCCAATTCAAATGATCAAAGGAGGAACCTCACACAAAGGAATGCAGAAAACAAACAGCTGACCCATTGAAAGGGATCACTTGTGCACCAACGCCAAATATATCCACAAGTTACTGGAAAAGATATGTGACAGAAACACTTACAGTGTGGAATGGAACATTATCCTTGCCCATAAACTGATACAACTCCACATTTTCAGGATTCTTCCACCACTTCTCCCACTCAGGAGTATAGCATGAGGTTATTGAGACATATCCAATAGGTGCATCAAACCATACATAGAAAACCTAACCAATGTTACAATAAAATAAGTAAATAAGAATAAGACACGTCAAAGTTAGGTCAGTAGCTTTACAATTAACAAATACAAGCTAGCTCAACAAAAAAGCATAAAAAATATATAGATGTAAATCACGACATACAACATATTTCCTTCCTAACCTTCTCCTTAAATCCCTCATGTGGAACAGGAACACCCCACTTTAAGTCTCTAGTAATACATCTTTGCTTCAATCCTTCTTTAAGCCAAGCATTAGTTGCTTGGATGGCGTTCTGACTCCATTTTCCAGCTTTCGACATACGATTTATGTACTCTGTTAGCTTCTCCTCCAACAAAGGGAGCTCAAGAAACAAGTGATTAGTATCACGGATGTGAGGAGATGAACTACAAACCTATTATATAGAAAGACAAAGTCAGAAAATGGAAAAAAGAAAATCATACAACTGAATACCTTTAAACTTATTAGCATTTGGAAAAGAGAAGTAAGAATGAATCATTCTCTGTGTTACTAATTTCCTTAACTTAAAAAAGTTATATCAATATCCATTTATTTGAAAATCTTGTAACCTGTTCCAACTAAAAACAAGTGCCAACAGAGAGCCCCTGAGGCCTCACCCTCAAATTCACATACATATTTATATACAATATCTTCATGTGATACTACTCTTTTTCCTAAAAAGAGAATAAAATCAATAACAACAAATAGGAGGCATGCATAGAACCTTGCATCTAGGATTAAGTAGCTCAGTGGGATTTAGGAGCTTCCCGCACTTCTCACATTGATCTCCTCGGGCAGAATCATAATTACAACCTGGTGTAGGGCATGCACCTTCCACAAGCCGGTCTGCTAAAAACTTTTTGCAGGTATCGCAATATAACTGCAGTTAAAAACAAATTTAAAATTGATAAAAGTGATCCCCGTAAGCATAACAGGTACGGATGTATAGCAGCCCAATTAACATTCATGAAGTAAGTTCAGGGAGAAACTGATTATTGAAACAAATGGATTAGTACCTGTTGCATGGTGTTCTCTGTAAGCCAATTGTTATCTAGCAATTTCTTGAAAATTGCTTGGCAGACTTCAGTCTGCTGTGGGGTTGAGGTGCGTCCAAATTCATCAAAATCTATATTGAACCATTTATACACCTCCCTATGAATAGCATGGTATCTATAAAGAAAATAGAAATGAGCAAACTGTTACAAGTTCCTAATTGTTTTATATAGATAGAGAAAAGAAGTAAAGAATGACCTAGCTACATAAGGGAGCCTACTTCAATCAGTAAAGGCACCAACATAACGATGGTACCATCCCCTTTACTTTTCAAGCAACAATATTTTTCCAATAACGCCCTGCCCTATAGTATATGTCTTCTGTTCAAAAGTAACTTGTTGTGAATTACTCGGTCTATATGCTTATGAAAACTCAGAACTACAGATTGTCCTAACATCAGATGCAGAGAAGTAATTGCATCAACTCAAAAAAGATATGAGAAGAAGATATAAAAAAAAAATGTTTCAGTTAGAGCGGTTATACATTAGATTCATTGCATAATATTTATAGTTTCAAAAAGTCAAGAAATCAGAAATTTTCTTAATTGCATAACAAAGAAATATAACTAGGATGAATAAATCATAATTACTTGTCACAAATTTGTTTAGGTGTAGAATTCTCCTCCAAGGCCTTGGTCTCAGTAGCCGTCCCGTACTCATCAGTCCCGCATATGTAAATCACATTGTAATCCCTATTTCGGCAATATCGAGAGAACACATCCGCACTCAACACAGCTGCCCAATCATATTACACAACAACGATTCATCCAATAAACTTCATCACACACACATAGAAATTGAAGATGAGAGAGAAAAATTACAGCCGATGATGTTGCCGAGATGAGGGACGTTGTTGACGTAAGGGAGAGCGCTGGTGATGAGGATGTTACGCTTGCCGGGAATCGGAAGCTTCTGAACTCTGGCGCCGGCACCGTCTGTGTTGCCGGAGATATCTCCCATTTTCAGAGAATGCAGCTGACAATAGTGGGGAGAACTGATGAGAAGGGTTTTTAGGGCAAGATGAAAGGGAATAAAGCGACGATAAATTGACCTCCTTGTTAGAGCATCAAACAACATCACTCTAAAAATTATTCCACATCATCCCACCAATAACCTTTAATGCGAATGACCAACTAATTAATGGTAATGGTAGGTACTTTTATTTTTTTTTATTATATACAGGGTAACGTACTAACTAATTAGTTACTGACTGACTTAGATATTGTGTTTTTAAAATTAATTTCAAATAAGATATTAAATCAATTTTTTAAATAACGTCCTTAAAAAAACCAACGGGCTTGTCAACCTCGTTTGATGATAATAATGATAATGATAATAATAATAATAATAATAATAAAAATAAAAACATAATAATAATAATAATGATAAAAATAGTAAAAAAATAATAAATAATAATAATAATCATATACTCCCTTCGCCCCGCAAAAATATTTTTATTATTATTATTACTATTATTATTATTATTATTATTATTATTATTATTATTATTATTATTATTATTATTATTATTATTATTATTATTATTATTATTATTATTATTATTATTATCATTATTTTATTATTTTTATTATTAATATTATTTTATT
>JAFEMH010008249.1:0-53633 GCA_022495995.1 Adenophora triphylla var. japonica | reverse complement strand
AATCAAAATTGACAAAATCAAGCAAAATCAAGAATGCTTTCAATTCCCCAATAGATTGAGGTTTCGGGTCGATTTGTCAGGCTCCCTCTTCCCGTGATAGAGCCTCTGAAGGAGGTGCCAAGTCGTATTTTTGCCTCTGGGTTCGAACGAATTCCCTCCTCCTCCCTCCTGAGCGGCCTCCGACAAGTTCCTTCCGCACTCCTGCCTAGGCACAATATTCCTCCGGATCCATCTCCTGAGCAAGCAGTAAGGCAAAGTGGAATTGGAGATTTTCGAAAAATTCTCTCTCCTCTTCTCTCCTCTCTCTCCCTCGGAAGAAAACAAAGCCAACAATGGCGCCTCGCCTATTTCAATCTTTGTTTAAATAATCTCGGTAAAATTAGGATTTCAAGCCGGGACGGCTTCTTTTCCCCATTTCTCGCCGGGCCGCTTTCATCCGCTTTGACCCGAATTTACACTTTTGCCCCCGGACTTTCCACTTAGGCATACAATCCCCCGTTATCTCCTAACCGTAGAGTAACGTTGTTTCCCAAGGATACCCATTATCTCTAAGGAGAATAAAACTCTCCTCTCGAAGTGCCTCTCCGTTACTTCCGTTATAAACGGAATAACGCTAGGTGACATCCTCCGAATTGTCAAAACTCCAAACTTTAGCTACCTCTATCTCCTGGGAGATAGTGAAGTACGTGCTTCGGCTTTCTCTAAGATTTCCAGCTACCTCTATCTCCTAGATAGTGAAGCACGCTTCGCTTTCTCTTAATCTTTAGCTACCCTTCTATCTCCTAGATGTTGAAGTACGCTTCATTTTCTTCTAAACTTTAGCTACTCTCTTATCTCCTAGATAGTGAAGTACGCTTCAGCCTTCTCTAAACTTTAGGGTTTACCTCTATCTCCCTCAGAGATAGTGAAGTACGCACTCGCTTTTCTCCTAACTCTAGGCCTATCTCTATCTCCTATATAGGGTGAAGTACGCTTCGCTCTTTCCCCAATTCTAGCTACCTCTTATCTCCTCGATAGCTGAAGTACGCTTTAGTTTCCTCAACTTTAGCTACCTCTATCCCATAGATAGCTGAAGTACGCTTCAATTTTCCTAAATCCTTTAGTTACTCTCTATCTCCTCGATAGCTGACGTAAGCCTTAGTTTCATAAAGGTGACAACCTCCACACTGTCAAATAGGGCAACTCCTTCCATTAATCGTCAAAACCTCAAGGATCCTAGACATATTCCTAACTATCTAAATGAGACTTGAACTACGACCAAGGCTTCGATTCCCTTCGGGATGGCATAGGTAGCTTTTCATAAAGGTCCACCCATTCGACCACATTGGGTCACCCTTTTCTATTCATCACTCCTCAGTGGTGTACGAGCCTTTCATAAAGGTCCGCACCCAAATTTCATTCGACCTCACATTGGTCACCCTCCTCTTCTTTTCATCACTCCTCGCGCGAAGTAGCCCCTCATAAAGTTCTAGCTTATCTCGACCACATTGGTCACTTCCTTCATCCGGCATATATCCCCAAAGTAGGGATTCAGCCCATTTGACCTCCTAGGTCACTTTCTCTCCTTCCACCTTCCTAGCAAGATATCGCCTCTCTTCGCCATTCCCCCGATGGATCCCGAACTACGACTCCGGCTTGATTCCTCCGAGATACGTAGGTAGCCTACTTTAGGTTCAGCCAATTGGCCACATATGACACCCCATTCCCTGGATCTCTTTCTTGAACTCCGACCGGGCTTTGATTCCTCCGGGATACGTAGAGGTAGCCTACTTTAGGTTCAACCAATTCATCACATAGCGCACACCTCATTCCCTGGGCCGGGATTCTTTTCCGAACTACGATCATGGCTTCGATTCCTTCGGGAGATACGTAGGTAGCCTTCTCAAAGGGTTCAGCCTACTCGACCACCTTGGTCACCTCAATCCGTCTCGACAGCTCTGCCGATTGGATCCTTTTTATCAACAACCCCACTCGCCCCCGCGAAGTGACGTTGCCGAGGGGCTTCGTAAGTATCCAAATCCGTCTCATGCCTTCCGGTTAAGTTTTCCGGCAATTTTCCGAGACTTTCCTTAAAGTTCAGTGGGCAATTTGGGAAACTTTCCCAAACCTTCCAAGGGGTGAAGGACTTGCTAGGAATTAAAATTCCACGTATTCCCCTCACTGGAAAGAGCTTCTAGAATGCCACCTTGTATGGTTCTAGAAACAAGCCGAGTCATTAAAGGGATAAGACCGCACGCGCTTCATTGGGCAAGTCGTTAATGCCGCACTCTGGCTTCATTAGGGAAGCACAAAATCTGCTTCTATAAATAGAGAGCCTCCTCTATTCATTTTGATATACAATTTCTGCACTGTCACTCCACCAAAATCATTCCACGAATTTACAGTAAGGCAAAACCCACTCAAAATCACCTCCTCCTCTCCAAAATCCCCTCCAAAGTCACTCCTTCCTTAGGAAAACTTCAAGGAGATAGAGGAACACCAAATCATTGGGTAACCTCTCCCTCCTTTTCTCTTTGAAATATACTTGTCATCTTGTCATATTGCTTACTTGTTTTCCATATTGCCATTTATTGCTATTATAAGGGACAAAGAGTGTACGATTTACGGTAACGCGAGATTTGTCTATGGGGCAAGTGGGAAATCGTGAAGTCCAAATTCTCGCAATAAGGAGTGGACTGGAAAGAATCTCCCTCCATGAAAATAAGGTCAGGCCTACATCATTGGCATCGTGCGGAAGAACTTTCAAAGAGCATTCTCGTCCTTTAAACAATTGTCGCCCGATACTCAAGGCTTTTTTGGTTTCGATTTTAGGAATTATCTCCCTAAGGTCGCTGTAATCGGGTCCGGTAACCCCAATTGGACGAGAAGGTATGAAAATAGGCTTAGATTGCCGCTATAGACTTTGCAAGGCGGAAGGGGAAAAGTAAGGATCTTGGGCTTCCTATACTTTATGGATGTAAGCGATTCTCGAAAATACCATCTCGCTTAGATACGGTGCGATATAACCTTCGAACAAGTGTACAAATAAGGAAATTGTGTGGTTTATGCCTAAGGGCTCTAAGCAAATCACAAGGTAACTAGTCAAGATTCGAATTGCGTTAGGGTGAAGGTCGAATGCAAATGTTAGAACACTGGAGCCTTATGCATGACATCACAAATAAAAGGATCCAGGGGGAACTTAAGGCTACGCCCTTAATTGTGAAGGATACGCAACAACGCTTATCCATCCTTTCTCTGCCGCATACGGCGGCAAGGGGACATATCGCCCGCGTATGGTTCAACATGGTAAACATTGTGGGTTTATCCCATACTTCTTACGTGTAAGGGAGTCTCGGAAGTCCAAAGAAGAAGAAGTAATGGGGCTCAACGACATCCAATGATGGAAGGAATTTCAATTGAGGCATGATGCCGGTAGATGAAGTCTCAAGCAGCTTCCAATGTACGTAAACATCGTGACTGGATGAGGAGCTTGCAAAAGATATGTCAACTATCTCACGGGAAGAGGAAAAAGAACCTATTTATAAAAAGCGACGACTATGTAAATTGGGGGCCATAGGATAGTCCGTGTCCGAGAAACCTAAGAATCAAAGAGAGAATGATTGAAGTCGCAGATATGTGAACATAGTTCCCAAGTATCAAGAAGGTTTTCATGGGTACCGACTTGTGCAAAAATGGGGGACCCCTAATTTCTAAGGCATCCAAAATGGCGACATCAACTTCATGCCACATAAGCATGGTATTGAGGTCCTCGCGTGGGATCCTAGCCCACACCCCCCATGTCAACTCCTATATAACCCACCGATTTTCGCATTTTGCCCAAACCTAACGGTTCTAACACACGACTTAGTTCTAGCCATTCATGCGAGATATAAGAGTTGTACCGAAAAGTGAAAAACCTAAGAACCGCATATTCGTTGAAAGCGATGAGGACTTGAAGGCTTGGTCTAACTTTAGCCGGAAACTATGAAGGGACTACGAACCTTCAAACATACCAAATAAGCCCCAAAGTGCAAAATCCTAATCATCGTAAAGTTGAGGGAAATGGAAAACGGTGGAAATGAATGGAAAATACGGGACGAAACAACGGTGATAAGAGCCTCATCAGAACGGTCACCGGAGAAAGCAAGAAGAATTCTGGAAGCCGAAAGTGAGAAAGTGAAAGGGAAAACTCGAACTGTACTCTAGACCAAAGAAGATGAAAGGATTTTGGGAAGGTTTTCAAAAAGTATTAAATGATGTCCAAATTTTGAATTTCCCCATTAGTGAAGTAAATCATTAGGGCACAACTATCGAGGCAAACCGCACAAACCGTACAAGCCACCCGAGCCCACCAAAATGTAGAAGCGACACATGGACGGTAACGTGTCGATTGAAACCATCAACTCGCTAAAGCCGGCTCAAAGGGCAGGAAGTGTGAGTGACACCGTAAATTTCTCGATCGAATAATGAATAATCCAGTCTAGAACTTGGGAGCTACCGATGTGATCGTACTAAAGAAATTTTTGCCCAAGCCGGTATGTGAAGCCCAATACAATGAATATGATCCAAAGACTAGGCAAAGCAGCCCAAAGAGAGAACCAAGGCGACAAGGTAATGTCTCGTTAACATATGGGCGGGAACGGGCGCCGGCGAGAATCCAAGAAGAAGTTCCTTACAACCTCGATATCGCATGAGATATTCTAAATTGGTGACAATCACGCGTTGTCGTCTTAGTTGGGTTATCGCCTATAGGCGATATATGCAAGCCGACATTTTAATAAGGGCCGAGGAAGTTACGTGTGGACCGTAAAGTCTCGTTAAGGATAAGTAATTTGTTGCGGTAAAAGCGGCATCTCCACGATAGCAACCTAGGTGCAGCCAATAGATAGATGGCATATGGCTAAGATGATAAGATTTGCGTGGGACATGGATAACTATATAAACCCTCCTAGAAGGGAAAATCTCGGTGTGTTCTCTTGTTATATTTTGGGCATTCTCGCTTTGTACTTTATCGTTTCTAGATTGTATACTTACTCTCACGGAGGGCTTAGCCGGAGACGCCCGACCTAGTTTACGTGAGTTTTGTGTGTAGGAGACAACCGGAGAAGACGCCGGAATATTCACCGTTTGGCTACCGAGATCGTGCACGTGCACTATTTTGTGTGGCATCATCAAATTTTGTCCTTAAAATTTACGTCATTTGCATTTGCATGTGACATGTATTCCATCAACTTGGTGTGAACTTATTGACATTAAAGTGCTATTTCTCCTCCCCTTTGTCTAAAAATAATTATCGCATTTTTCATTTTGATTTACTTTAAAATAAATGTCGTATTTTCAAATAGGAAAAATATTATGTAAGTGACGTAAAAACTATTTAAACACTTTCATTAAAAATATTAACAAGTTAATTGTGATAAAATTGTTAACAAGTTAATTATTTTTATTTTATTTTTTTCACTACTCACATACACACACACACACACACACACATGCACGAACACACAGAAGCGCCTATTTGTCTTTGAAATTTACTGAGTACTCCCTCCGTCCTATAAAATCTTACCCATTTTGTTATTTTGGGCGTCCCACTTTAAAGTCACACTTTTCTAAAAATGAAAATTTTTAATACTTCTTTATTCATGTGACTCGCTTGTCATACTCACAACAGCTATCCACTTACTATTCTCTATCCCACTTTCTCTTTTCTACCCACTCACAACTCCTACTTTAATAACATTATATATATTCACTCCTTATTTTCCGTTATCAACAAACGAGTAAGGTAATGTGACGAAGGGAGTGCGTATTTTGTTGGAAATTGTGAAGTATGAGTTTCAACTTTTGAGCCGTCAGAAGTTCAACCACACCAATCTTCACGCTTGAATGAACAATTTGAATGTTAAAAATCATAATAATTCATAACACTTTTAAATATTTAAACCGACATTTTTAACAAAATTTGAAAGTGTCAATTTGATATAAAAAAAAAAAAAAGAAAAGAGAAAATACACAAATTGTTAAATGATGAACTAACACTTTAGACTTGTTAAGAGTGTCTGCATGAATACTAATAAGTGTCGATGTGAGCAAGTTAAACAATGTGAAGTAG
Organism: Adenophora triphylla var. japonica; assembly: GCA_022495995.1. Taxonomy (NCBI): domain Eukaryota; kingdom Viridiplantae; phylum Streptophyta; class Magnoliopsida; order Asterales; family Campanulaceae; genus Adenophora; species Adenophora triphylla. Next base: position 47,542 of record JAFEMH010008249.1, on the reverse strand, counting down.
CATCGGTGCTAGTTTTAAAATTGTCGGTTCATTTTATTATATATTATTATTATTATTATTATTATATATATATATATATATATATATACTAAAATCATGTTCTCTCTAATTCTTGGCGGAACCCTAACTAGGGTTTGTGAGTTTTTTCACCTTGCAGCCGCCAGCTGCCTCTCTTTCTCCGGCCTATGGCCTCTACGTTGTCTGGCGTTCCTTCTATGGGCCATGGCCCAAACGCGGTTGCCGGCAGCCTCCTGCCTCCGCCGCATGGTTTCGTGGGTGAGGCGCCTCCATCAAACCCTAATTCTCCTCTCGCATGCAAACCCTAATGCCGCTCCCCGTCCACCCCATCATCTCCTACCGCCGCAAAGTCCTTTGCCTCGTTTGTAGAAGGGTTTGGCTCCTCATGGTTCACATGCTACGCCGCTTACTACCATTCCTAGTTCTACCAACAAAGGTGAGCCTTTGTTTGAAGTTTTCAAAAGATATTATTAATGTTTTAGCCCAGCCATTCAAATACACATTGGTTGGAAAATTTTCTCATGGTCGGCCATCAATGGAAGCTACAAGGCAACATTTCTTGAAATTTGAGCTTAAGGCTGATTTTAAATTGGGTCATATTGATCCTAAACATGTTCTTATTCAGATTATTCATGAGGGTGATTTCAATAGACTTTGGACAAAAGAACAATGGCATCTTGGGCACTTTTCGATGCGTGTATTCCGTTGGTCACCCTCTTGGAGGCCTGGATAAGGAGTCTTCTTTTATTTCCTATTTGGGTTGGGTTACCCGGCCTTCCCAATCCATATGTTTAACAAGGTTTATTTATTTTCTATTGCTAAGATATTTGGGGAGCCGTTAGCTATTGATCAAGCAACTAGTAACTTGTCAAGACCGAGTGTAGCTAAAGTCCTTGTCCAAGTTGACCTTTTGAAGAAACTTCCATCTAGAGTCTTCATTGATTGTGAGATGATTTTTCAAGTTTTTGGCAGCCTTTAGAGTTTGATAACCTCCCAAGCTATTATAAGCATTGCTATAAGTTAGGTCATAATGTGAATGAGTGTTTCTACCTTCATCCTAAGAAACCAACCACGAAGAATGGTGCTGAAGTGAATGGCAGTAATGAGGGGGTGATGAATGGCCGTAATGAGGGTCACACGGCTGATCATGGTACTTTGGAAGAGGTCTCTCGGGTGGTGTTTCAAAAGGTGTCAATATGGGTAAGAAAATGGTTTATGTTGAAAAAACTAAAGTTAAAGATCCTTCTTCGTCAATGGGGAATGTTGAGACTATCAAGGGGGCGGCTCCAAAGAAGTAAACCGAATGTGCGTAACAATGGTAAGCAAAAAGAAAATGTTTTGTTTAATGCAGAAATGTGCACGGAAAAGCTGTTCAAGGTACGAATATTATATCCTCGAAATCTAACTTGGAAGGTACGCATCCTACTCCTATTTATTCTATGAATGTTGTTGGTATATCTTCTATGGTTCATAAACCCCATCCCCCTTGGCTCAAAATTTTTTGGTTCTAACCTTGTTACTAATGGCTTTAGTTTTCTTCCAAAGCGTGGATCCCCTTTTGTTTCCCCTAATTCTTTAAAACCGCTAATAATATGGGCACGGCCGCTTCTAAGGTTAATCCCGGTGGTAATCATTCTATTATTGAAGATGGGGCTATTGACCTTGAAGAAGAGCTTGAACAATTTGAAACTAGTTTAAATGAGGTTGCCAAAATCAATTCTAATTTTGGCCCCTCTTGAACAATGTGAATGGTTACATTAATTTGGAAGATGGGAAGTGTGAATTTGATTCGAATTGGAGGTGGTTGATACTAATATTCGTAAATGGCCTGGTGAGGTGATAATTGATAATCTTCAGTTATCTCCTCGTGGCCCTTGAGTTACATCTGAGTTTGATATTCAAGAGGTTTTTAATGAAGGTAGAGACTCTTTATTTGATGGGAATGTCCCGGAATATGGGAATTCCAATGATCCTTTGGCTTAAAAGCCCTTTCTTAGTATTTTATATCAATATCGTTTTAATGGTTGGTGTTCTAAGTTGGAATATCCGGGGTATTGGTAATGCCGCCTCGGTTCGTCGGGTTAAGAGGTTATTAAGGATTCATGATGTTTTTATCTGTGGTATTTATGAGCCTAAGGTGGATCCCCTGTTGCTTCCGTCTTACGTTCGTAAAATTCATTGTCTTGGAGGTGTTGCTAATGATAAGGGGAATATTTGGGTTGTTTGAAAGTTTGGCATCACTTGTGATGTTCTCTTCCATGATGACCAAGTTATCACTGTTCGGGCGTCTCATTCTCTTTGGCCTAATCCCGTCTTATTGTCCTTTGTTCATGCTAGTTGTAGCAGGTATACTAGAAGGGTTTTATGGGATTATTTAATTGATTTGAGTAGCACTGATGATCCCTGGTTAATTGTAGGGGATTTTAATTCTGTTGTTGATCAATCTGAGAAGATTGGGGGTAGGCCTGTGGTCGATTCTAGGGTTTCTGAGTTTGTAGATATGATTCAGATTTCTAATCTTATTGATGGTGGCTATAGAGGCCATGTTTTCACATGGTGGAATAAGAGATCGAAGTGTGCCACTATTCTTCAAAGGCTGGATCGTGCTCTGTATAATGATAAATGGCTGAGTTGTTTTGCTCAAACCTCTATCGATCATCTTAATAGGACCTGTTCTGATCATGCTCCTTTGGCTATTAATATTCGCTTAGTTGATGAAGTCCGTAAGGGTGTCTTCAGATTTCTCAATGTTTGGACTCGCCATGACTCTTTCACTTCTTTGGTTCGCTCTTCTTGGGATGGTAGAATCTTTGGTAGGCCGTTGGTCAAGTTTAGTAAGAAGCTTACTCGCCTCAAACATGATATTCAACTTTGGAATCATTCTACGTTTGGGAGAGTTGACCAACTTGTGAAGCATGCTGAAGATGAAGTTTATGCTAAAGAGCTGTTATTTGAGCAAGATTCAAGTGACAAAAATAGGGCTGCCCTTCATCTTGCCCAAGCTAACCTCTCCTATCGTCTTAAGATTGAAGAGGAGTTCTGGATGCAAAAAGCTAACTTAGCTTGGGTTAAGGATGGAGATAATAATACTCGATTCTTTCATGCTTATGTGAAAAAAAGAAGACAGAAATTATACATCCATAAAATCCGGGATAGTGACGGGAACTTGATTGTGGATCAGGGTCTGATTCAGGAGGAGGCTATTTGTTTCTATTCGGACCAACTTAATGGAAATCCTGATGATTATGTGGATCCCCCTGATTAGCTGCTGAATGTGATTCCTCGGTTGATTTCCAATGAGGAAAATAAGATGCTTATTACTCCCCCTACGCTTAAAGAGCTTCATAATATCGTCCAAAGTATGAGTGGGGCTAGTGCTGCTGGTCCAGACGGATTTACAGGTGAGTTCTATCACAAATGCTGGGATATTATTTGCATGGATCTTTATAATGCTGTCCTTGAGTTCTTCTTAGGGTTTCTTCTTCCTCAGAGCTGGACTAGTACGCTTATTGTTACTATTCCTAAGGTGGCAGCCCCTACTTCCTTCTCGCGGCTTCGGCCTATTAGTTTGTGTAATTTTTCCAATAAAATCATTACCAAACTTTTATGTTCTCTCGCTGCAATCTGTGCTCCCTCGTATTATTTCTCCTCAAAGAAAAGTGGCTTTGTGAAGGGTCGTCTTATTCATGAAAATGTTTTGCTTGCTCAAGAGCTCTTTCGCCGCTTAAGAAGAAAGTTCATGGGTCTAATGTTGCTTTAAAGCTTGATATGGCTAAGGCCTATGATAGACTTTCTTGGTTTGCTTTGATTAAGGTGATGAGGAGATTTGGATTTGCAGAAGAATGGCTGGAGATGATCTTTAGATGCATTAATTATTGTTGGTTCTCGGTTCTTATTAATGGTACTGCTAATGGATACTTTGTTTCTACTCGTGGTCTTCGTCAAGGAGACCCTATTTCTCCTAGTCTTTTTATTATTGCTGCTGAAGTTTTAAGTCGGGGCCTTAATAATCTCCATCTCCTTCACCCTCATGTGGCTTTTCATACGGGCAACCTTAATGTTCCTATCATCTCTCATTTTTCCTATGCTGATGATATTATTATCTTCTGTAACAGAAGTATCCCATCTCTTGAGCGTCATATGGAGTTCTTGGCATCTTATCAACATTTCTCAGGGCAGCTAATTAGCATATCTAAATCTTGCTTTCTGACGGGTCGGGATGTGGCTGATCATGATAATTCTATCTCTTATTACGGGGTTTCAAAAGAAAAATTTGCCTATTATTTATTTGGGTTGCCCTCTTTATACTTCGGTAGGGAAGGTTCAATCTTTGTTCGATCTGTTATGCGAAGCTTCGAGATAAGCTTGATTCGTGGCAAGGTAAATTACTCTCGGCTGGTGCTAAGCTTGTTTTGATTAAGTCCTGCCTCCAAGCTATCCCTATTTATTACAATTTTTACTTGACCCTCCGAAGGGTGTTGTTAATGCCATGAATCGCCTTATTGCTAATTTCTTTTGGAGTAGTTCTGATGGGGGAAATAAGTGTCATTGGGTTTCTCGGAATGAATTTTTCTGGCCTATCGAGGAAGGGGGTTTAGGCCTCCGAAAATTTGAGGAGATGGCGATTGCTTTTTCAATGAAGCTCGTGGAGATTTCGCACGTCCGACTCTCTTTGGGCTCGCTCTTGCGGCTAAATATTGTCGTGGTACTCATCCTATGGATGCCATCTCTAGGTTGGGTTGCTCCCACATTTGGAAGCGTATGGTTGCTGCTAAGGATTTGGTGGAGAGTCGTATTGCATGGGGTGTGGGTTGTGGTAATATTTCTGTTCAAGAAAAGTGGCTTCCTCAAGATATTCCTCTTCTTGATAATCGGCATGATCAGATTTTTTCATTATTTGAGGATGGTGTTTTAAGGGAAGATTATATTCGTGATACTTATGGGCAAAGCAATGTTTGATGGAGATTCAATCTTATGGTATTCGCTTGATGGAGATCGTGGATCAGCCTTTTTGGTCCCCTTCTTCTTCGGGCAGGTTTTCTATATCTTCGGCTTTGAGGGAATGTAAAATGTCCCATACTCGGAGTAGGGTCTTTGCCTGGTGCTGGCATAAGTATATTCCTCTTAAGGTGTCCATTTTCATGTGGAAATGCCTAAAGGTCGCTCTCTCCCTACCGATGACAACATATCTCGTAAAGGTATTTCTATTGTCTCTCGTTGTCATTGTTGTGCTAACCCTTCTCTTGAATCCTTACAGCACATTCTTCTTCATGGTGATATTGCTTTTCAAGTGTGGAATTTCTTTGGGAATTTGATTGGCTTCCAAATCTCGGGTTCTACTATTATGCAAAGGATGATTGCTTGGCATGATTGTAAAAATTCCAAGCTTAGTCGGGCTGTGTTATGGTTGGGAGATATTCTTCCGAGTTTCATTTGTTGGGAGCTTTGGAAGCACTGTGAATAAATGCAGTGTTTGATGATGGGACTCCTAGTTGGGAAAAGGTTTGTAATAATATTTAATTCCAAATCGTGATATCCTTCGTGCTCACAACCTAACCTTTCATATTCTTCCTTCGGAGGAAATGTTGCTCTATTTTTTAATATTATTATGGCTACCCCGTCTATTGTTCGTGTTAAGCTAGTGTATTGGTCCCGTCCTTCTGTGGGACAAGTGAAAGTTAATACCGATGGAGCTTCTCGTGGAAACCCAGGTATTGCTTCGGGTGGTGGTTTTTTACTCCAGCATGATGGGTCTTTTATTTTTGCTTTTTCTCATTTTTATGGTAATGCTACTAACATGGTTGCTGAAGCTAGGGCAGCTCTTGATGGAATTACTCAAGCTAGGTTAATGGGGTTTGATTCTCTTTGGCTCGAGGTGGATTCTGAAGTTTTGTCTCTCATCTTACTTCGCAAATGCAATATTTCTTGGGAGATCTGGTACTTCATTCAAGCCATTTTTAGATTCATGGAGGAAGTGTCTATTCAAGTATCTCATGTCTACAGGAAAGGTAATAAAGTGGCAGATTTTCTTGCCAATATTTCGGCTGCTGCGCAAACGGATTTTCAGTTTCCTTCGTTGGAGTCCTGTTCCAAGCCGTGCCAGAATCTTCTCTACTTTGATCGGATTTAGTATCCTAATATTAGGCAGTAGGTCTTATTTTATTTTATTGATGTATTTCCTTTTATTTTTAGATCCCCCCCTCCTTTTTGTTGAGGATCTTACAGGTTGTGTAAGAACTCCCCCTAGGTGTTTTTTTTTTCTGGTGGTTAAGGTTGTCATGTCCCCCACCATGTTTGTATTTTTATTTTACGTTATTAATAAAATCTAGGGAGTGTCGTCTCCTTTTTCCAATATATATATATATATATATATATATATATATATATATATATATATATATATATATATATATATATATATATATATATATATACTAGTAAAAGCCCGTGTTCGAGGATACGTTTGTTTTTTAATTTAAAAAAAATTTAATTTTTAAGGGCAAAATGAGAAAGGGACAACTTAATGAGAGCAAAATGAAAAATTTGGAGTTGGCACTATTCATAGTCTTTGCTCATGGTGAGGTGGACAACTACCATTTATACTATATATATATATATATATATATATATATATATATATATATATATATATATATATATATATATATATATATATATATATATATATATATATATATATATATATATATATATATATATATATATATATATATATTTATATATATATATATATATATATATATATATATATATATATATATATATATATATATATATATATATATATATATATATAAAATGTTACAAACTATAAGTTGTTTTTATAAGAATTTTCAAATAGTTATATATATATATATATATATATATATATATATATATATATATATATATATATATATATATATATATAACTAAGTTAAAACTCAATTTTGAAATGAACCACATCTCAAAAATCGATATTTTATAAAGCACAAGAAAATTTGATTTTTTTTAATATATATAATGCTGCAAGGAACGTGATGATCAGCCTACGTTCAGCAATTAAGTTGATCTTCTGACTTTGTTTGACCTAAAACAGTGAACAAACGACTAGTCGGGATGATCTCCGGCTAAGACCCTCTGGCGTGATGATAATGTGTTTTGTTATGAACTTATAAACTGTATTCACGTAAGTAATTACAATAGCAAATAAGACATTACCTTTTTACGTTGGATGTTGTGAGGTATTTATAGACTCTGATAAGAGATCGTGTCGTCGTAGGGTTGTATTGAATCCCGTAATTCGTGGAGAAAATATCGGCATAACGTACACCGAAATTATAGGAGACGGTTATGGAAGTCTTTGGTCGACGTACGTCTCTATAGGTCGAGGTCGCCTGAGTAGATCAAGGTCGGCCTGACTTTGTATTATAGCCAGATATAATTCGTACAAGGAAATGATCGTATGTCGGACAAAGCTAGGTCGGGACCAATGATGGTCGGACAATGAGCTAGGTCGACTGATCTTTGTCGCTGGGCCATGGGCCTAGTAATAACTGGGTCGATTCACTTGATGACGTTGTTGTAGTAATGCCTGAATAGTTGGGCTTCGTATGTTTGGCCTAGCCCGTCACTTTTATTCCGTTCAGTGGCCCCAAATTTCTGAGTTGACTTTGTCGACCAGGAAGTTATAGAAAATTTGATGAAACCTTAGGTAGATCGTCATTAGATGGTCGAAGCTGTTGGATGGTCGACTGAGATGACGTGGTTTAATCTCGATCGTTGACTTTTTTAATGGTTGGATGTGTTGAAGCGCCGTAATTTCCGTAATGATTGTACTGTTTGACGTTTCGACATTCGTATAGGGAACCGGCGTCAGCATTGATTAGCAAAATAATCGTTGTGCCCTCCACCCTTTCCTATTTAGGTAAGGATTGGGATAAGATATAAAAGGATATTCTTTTCCTTTTCCAATTTTTACAAACCCCCAATTCTCGAATATACACAGCAAGAACAAAAGCAAGGTGAATGGATTTCTCAGCGTAATCGAGCTTTCGTTCCACCTTCGAGTTTCCTCCTCTCCAAATTAACTAAGGTACCCTTCGATTCCTCTGTTTTTAGGCTTGATTTAAGATTTTTCTTTCAATTCCGCCATGGCTAGGACTTTTGGTTGTGAGAGAGGTGTTAGGTATGGTTATTGCACTCAAAACCTTAGGGTTTATACTCGTAAAGAGGGCCTATGGAAGGAGATGAGCAGGGATGAATCTCGTACCATTTTGAAGAGTTGGGGTCTGTGCTATGGAGTCGTAGAACTCCCAGGTAGAGATAGTATAGGAGATTTGGAGGTGGACAACTAAAGGGTTATCCGTTTTCGTCTCTTTAATAAGTTGATAGATCACTTCATCATGTTTTACATTAAGGGATCAAATAAACCACCGTTACCTAAAAATAGGATAGAATTCCCAGGGAAATCTAGGTCGCCCTTAGATAGCTCCGATGAAACCCATTCTAGTTCCGATTCCCCTGTTTCCTCTTCTTCTGTAGATATGTCGACTCAAGACTCATCGAGCTCCTCCTCTGGAAATATTGTGGATGCGTTTTGCTCGACAGTTGTTCCAGGTCGGAATGAAAGAGGGTACGTGGCCCCCAAGCCAGCTGTGGGAAGGAAAAGTTCTGAATCGAGGATTGAAATCCTCCACAATTTCTTCGAGATTATCAGGGATGAATTCCGTATAACTCACTATACTGACAAGCAGAGGAAGAATTGAGAATGGGCGCATTGGGCCTTAAGCTCATCCAGAGTAGCCTTCTACTACGGTCAATTTGAGGCGGGGCTATGACTCCCTCTCGACCCATTCATCTATGAGTTTTTAGAGTGTATGGATGATGTTCCCATGCAGCTAGGAGCCAATACGGTTAGGGTCCTTGTCTGTTTTGCTATGGTGTGCAGGTTCGTTGCGTACGAGCCTTGCATGAACGTATTTAGAAGGTTCTTCAAGGTCGCCGTAGACAAAAGATCCTTAGGAATTAGTACCCCTGCCAGGGCCAAGGCCCCCAAGTTATTTATCAATTTGCCCGACAAGGTATCAGGGTGGAACTCCCACATGATATTGATTGAGAGCCGGAATGGTTGGGAATTTCCTCTACCCAATGCCGAATCGCGACCAATGAAGGAGGAGAAGTATTGGGTCCCCGACTAGAGTAACACGCTGTATAAAAGGTTGGCTCTGGTAGCTCGAAGAAGTACCATTAAATGGTCTGCATTGGGGGGTCGAGCAAAGACTATTTCATTCAGGCCGGTATGATGTTGGGGGGTGACGGAGAGTTGGCTCCTTTAGTCCCCATAGTTCGAGTATTAGGTACCCTGATTGGGTCATCCATTATAAAGAGAGATTTGAGTCGCAGTGTCATTTCTGCAAAAAGACACCCGACCATTGCAAAAACCTCAATCATTATGGCGGTAAAGTATTTACTCGCCTTCCTTTTATTCGTCAACTTTTCTTGCATGTATATTTGTATGCTAACTGTTCTTCCTTTTTGATCATGTAGTTCTTACCCCCCAACAGGAAGCCGACATGAACCGTATTATAAGTATGCGTGACAAAAGAAAAGTAAGAAGGCTCAAGGGGCTGCTAATGCCCGAGCAAGTCGCGAGAAAGAAGCGACAGAGAGAAATACCTTGCTCCCTAAGGCCGGGGTAGGGATGGTCCCAGTTGATGGGTCGGGACCCATCGAGCAGATTGAGCCTACCATTGAAGCCCAGTCGGTAAGTGCAGAGGAAGAGGTCACCCCGTCGACTAAACAAGCCTCGGGCTCCAGCCCCCTTCAAGAACAAGTAAGAGCTTACCCGCCAAACTTTATTGATCTCGAGCTTGACACCGTCGATCCAGATGATGAAGATTCTCTTCCCCTGTCCACAAGAAAGAGGTCAAGGGTCGACAAGGGCAAGGGTGTCTCTTCAAGAGATCTTCCTCCCCAAATTCCTCAGGTCACGAGCCAGGAGTTTGTGCAGATCCAGGTGGAGAAACTGAGTGATGTCCCGCCCCTAACTGGGATTGACAGCTCATGCCGCCAGTATCCTGAGCTGGGATTTGGCCAGGTCATCGTGAGGCGGGCAGCGGACAGAGATCTGCTTGCCAAATTTGCTGAGAAGGAGCTGGCCGCTGAAGAGTTCAGTGACAGGTCCGGTCTGCTCCATTCCGAGGTAATGCTTGAGCCCTTAACTTTCAGTTTTCTTTCAGTCGTCAAATATTTAGGTCGGTCTGTCGATCTAATCCTTCTCTTTTTGTTTTTGCAGTCTCTTGCTTTGGTCGAGCAAGCAAAAAGTAGCTGGAGGGCAGCCGAAGAGAGGGAGAAGATAGCAACGACCCAGTATGCTCAGAAATCCCACGAAGTCACTAAGCTGAGGGATAAGTTGGTTGACTTGGATTCTGCATACGATGCCCTTAAGCTCGTCAAGGATGAAGCGGTGAAGGCCAAGGATGAGGCGTTGGTCGATCTCCAGGCTGCCAGAACTGAGCTTGAGAAGGAAAAGGCAGAGAGCACTGCTGCCCATCTGGGGAAGGAGAAGGTGGAGATCGAGCTTGAGATTGTAAGCAAGATGTTCCAAGATCGTAATAACTTCTTGATCAAACTGAGCGACGACTATAGGGCAGCTCGAGCCAAATGGGAGGAGGAGGCCCAGGCCAAGGTGACGGCTGTTGTGGAGGCTGCTGGAAAGGCCGTGGTGGAGGTCTTCAAACAAAGTGACGAATGCTATGACCCTATCTTTAGCCGAGTAAAGGCTTCTACACCGTCGATCATCAATATATGGCCCGTCGGGCTATAGTGGATCTTTCTGTTGACTTATCCATTGAGCAGCTGGCCAAGTGGACCTCCGAGGAGCAGTACGACATGGCTGCTCGGGCTGGCCATCCCCTTATCCCATATAATGACAATGACCTAGTTGTAATAGCTCATCAGGACAAGGAGGACGAGGCAGAACGTGGGTCTCCCCTCCCATCGAGCCAGTTAACTTCAACACAATTAACAGCAGCAAGAGCAAGGGCAGGATCAAGCCGAGCATCATGACAACTGATTTTTCCTTTTTTGATTTATTTTTGTAATTGAACAAGTTCCACCATAATTTGTAACTTTATTTCTGTAATCAATGCCTTGGCCCGATTTGGGAGGCATTTAACTCACAATTTTGATTTGTATAAGTCTTGGCCCATCTTTGGGGGACTTTCATTTAATACTAGTTTACTTTTCTTGATTCATTTTGCTCTGATTCATATGCCTGTTTGTATGTCGAACTAGATTAAGTAAGAGATCGGCCAAAGCCTTGGTTAGAGCAATTGGCTAATCAACGAAACTGAACAAGGTTTTAGTCGAGCTTGTTTAAGAACGAGATTGACCTTAGTCTTCAGTCGAACCTGTTTAAGAACGAGGTCGACTTAGGACATTAGTCGAATCTGTTTAAAGAACGAGATTGACTTAAGTCTTAGGTCGGACCTGTTTAAGAACGAGGTCGACTTAGGACTTCAGTCGAATCTATTTGAAGAACGAGATTGACTTAAGTCTTAGGTCGGACCTGTTTAAGAACGAGGTCGACTTAGGACTTCAGTCGAATCAGTTTAAAGAAAGAGACTGACTCAAGTCTTCAGTCGGACCTGTTTAAGAACGAGGTCGACTTAGGACTTCAGGCGAATTTGTTTGAAGAACGAGATTAACTTAAGTCTTCAGTCGGACCTGTTTGAGAACGAGGTCGACTTAGGACTTCAGTCAATCTGTTTAATAATAACATCGAGATCGACTAAGAGTCGGACCTGAATTGAATAAAGCATCGAAGTAACACAACTCGTAGATAGAGAACATTCCATTTTATTGAATAGGTGGCTAACATGCCATGGATGTTTCAGCTCGTCACCCCCTGGATGACCAATCATGTAGGTTCCTTCCTTGATAATTCGAGTGACGACGTAAGGACCTTCCCAATTAAGGGATAACTTGTTCTTCTCGGCTTTCCTTCCAGTTACCTCTATCTTCCTCAGCACGTAATCCCCCACACTGAATGACCTTTTCTTGACCTTCTTGTCATGGTAGCCCTTGGTTTTCTTCTTATAGTTCACCATTCTGAGTTGAGTTGTTGTTCGTCTTTCTTCAAGCAAATCTAGGTCGAGCAATTTGTTGGTAGCGTTATGAACTTGACCAAAGAAAACCACTCTGGATGTAGGAACTCGTAGCTCGGCTGGTGCCATGGCCTCCGACCCAAAAATAAGGGCGAATGGGGTTTCTCCTATAGGCCCCTGAGTGGTTGTGTGTACTGCCCAAAGAGCAAGGGGCAGTTCCTCTAACCATCTACCAGTTTGACCCACTAAGCCCGTCTTTAGTGCTAATAGGACAAGTTTGCTCGCCGCTTTTGCTTGTCCATTTCCTTGAGGATAGGCAACTGATGACTTCCAATGTTTGACGCCCAATCTGTTCATTTCAGTTTCGAACCCAATTGAAAACTGTAGCCCATTATATGACACAATAGCATGAGGCACTCCGAAACGACACCAGATGTAGTCGTGGATAAAATTGATGGCGTTTTCCTCATTAATCTTGGCTAAAGGCTTAGCTTCGATCCATTTGGTGAAGTAGTCAATGTCAACGATCATGTACTTGCAGTTCCACGGGCGGGTTGGAAGGGTCCAATCAAATCTACCCTCCACATGCTGAATGGACAAGCAGCGACCACTGGAGTTTGCTCGGTAGTAGGCAGTCTTGGTAGGTCAGCATACTTCTGGCACTTGTCACATTTCTGAACAAATTCCCGAGCGTCTTCTCTCAAGTGAGGCCAATAGTAACCCAAAGTAAGCAGCTTGTCCGCTAAAGTTCTGGCCCCCGGGTGTCCACCACATACCCCACAATGAACTTCATGCAAAAGTTGAGTGACTTCTATGGGGGTGAACACACCTAAGTAATGGCTTCACGAATGACCTTCTGAACAGTGCACCTCCGTGTATGACAAACCTTGGGTATTTCTTCTTGATTGCTCTAGCTGCCTGTTCATCAGTAGGTAGCTCGCCTGTTTCCATGTAGGCTTTTATCTCATCGATCCAGCACTTAGAGCTGTCAACCGAGAATAGAACCTGCACTCTTTCGTATGTTGGATGCTCTAAGTAGGAAATTGGCTCTCCATATTGCTCGTCTGATGTAGCCAATTTGGAGAGTAGGTCAGCCAACTCATTATCTTCATGGCCTACCCTTTGAATCTCCCAGAACTCTAAGTCATGGACCAACCTTTTTATCAGCTCGCAGTACTTGACTAGAACGGGATTGAGAACTTTGTATTCCCCTCTTACTTGGTTCACGATCAATTGAGAGTCATAATAGGAAATGACTTTGGTCGCCCCAAAGCACTTGGCATATTCAATAGCGGCGATCAAGGCCTCATACTCGACCTGGTTGTTGGAAGCCTTAAACTTGAACCTCAAGGCCTCTTCAAAGACTTTACCCATCTCAGGCTCGATCAAAACAATTCCAGCTCCACTAACATTTTTGGTCGCAGACCCTTCTGAATAGACCTTCCAGCAATCGTCGAGCAAACTTATCACTGGTTGGCTCGATCGTTCCTTTCCTTCACATTTTCCTTTGGGGTGCTTTCTTTGCTTTCTTCCTTGGTGAACGTAAGCTCGACCAAGAAGTCTGCCAAAGGTTGAGCCTTTAATGCCTTTCGAGGCCTGTACTCTATGTCAAACTCTGTCAATTCTATTGACCAATTGAGCAGGCGGCCTGAACTCTCTGACTTGTGTAAAATCTTCCTCAAAGGTGCATTTGTCAGCACAATAATTGGGTGGGCTGAGAAATAAGCTCGTAGCTTTCTAGCTGCTACCACCAAGGCATAGGCCACCTTCTCAGTTGTAGTACCTTCCTTCGACGTCGGACAATGCCTTACCCACATAATAAATGGGCTTCTGAACTCCGCCTTCTTCTCTGACCAATACCGCAGCCATAGCTCAATCCCCGACATATAGATATAAAAACAAGCTTTCTCCCATGATTGGGCTACTCAGCAAAGGGGGAGAGGCTAGGTACTCTTTGAGTTGCAGGAACGACGATGAGCATTCGGTCGTCCACTCAAAAAATTTTGTCCCCCTCAATGTTTTAAAGAAGGAGAGAGACCTCTCCGCTGACTTTTCTATAAAGCGACCTAGAACTGCCACTCTACCGTTTAGTCATTGTACCTCCTTAATGCAGGTCGGCTCCTGCATCTCGATCAAAGCTTTTATTTTTTTGGGGTTGGCTTCAATGCCCCTCTATGACACCATGAATCCTAAGAACTTACCAGCTGCCACTCCAAACACGCACTTGCTAGGATTCAACTTCATGTCGTTCGCTCGCAGATTGGCGAACGTTTCCCTTAGGTCGACCACATGACGTTCGGCCTTTATTTTTATGACCATATCGTCGATGTAGGCCTCCATGTTTCGGCCAATCTGACTTGCAAAGACCTTGTTGACCATCCTCTGATAGGTCGCTCCCACATTCTTCAGCCCGAAGGGCATCATGACGTAGCAATATGTACCTCCAGCAGCTTGGAAGGAAGTCTTTTCTATATCGTCCTCGTGCATCTTGTTCTGGTGGTAACCTGAGTAAGCATCGAGGAAACTCAATGTGGCATGTCCATCTATGGAGTCAACCAACTTGTCAAGCCTTGGTAGAGGATAGCTGTCTTTGGGGCAAGCTATGTTTAGGTCGGTGAAGTCGACGCACATCCTCCACTTGCCATTTGCTTTCTTTACCATCACTACATTTTCTAGCCAGGTGGTATAGGACGCCTCCTTGATGATACCTACACTAAGAAGTTTGTTTACCTCTAGCTTGATGGCCTCTTCCTTGTCACGAGCAAAAATTCGCAGTTTTTGCACTTTGAATTTGATGGTGGGGTTGACCCCCAAACGGTGTACAACGACCTCTCCCTTTATCCCCCTCATGTATTCTACTCGCCACGCAAAGACATCCGTTCTTTCTTTCAACAGCTCGACTATTTCTGTCCTTTCTTCTATGACAATTGCCTCCTTATTCTGATGAGTTGTTCGGGGTAGGAAGGATTTACAACTATTTCCTCCAGCTCGTCGACTGGTTCTAGCTCTGGGCCATCTCTGAATTGCAGGGTTTCAACTATGATCTCTCTCACCCTTCTTCTCTCTTCAGCCTCTAAATGTTGAGTTTCTTCAACGATCATATCATCCAACTCAGCTGCAATTTCCTGGTAGGCTTAGTCGCACACCTACTAAATTAAACCAGGACTCGGCCACAAGAATGTAGCAAAGGTAAGTTCAGGGTTGAACCACTGAAGAACGGTATTGCAAATGAACTAGTCACACACAAATGGGGGGTTTTGTTTGTTGAAGAATTAAAATCCTAAGACGGGAATTAAAATCTAAACTGTAAACGATTATGTAAAAGAACACTTTGGACATGCAAAATTATCCCCGTCTATCAATCAATATCACCGAAATGATTCTTTTTTACTTTCCCCTAATTACTTGATCACGAGATATAAAAATCTCTATCTCTTCTTTGATAGTAGTTAATAGCGGTGACACGCTCAACTAAAAACCCTAATTGATAAATAAAACCTAGTCGACACGGTCAAGGTTCTAAATATTAATTGATAAAATTCTAAGAGATTAAGATCAAGGAATTAATCTATTACTATTTCAAATAGAATTAAAGCCATTTTTACTTTAATCACCATTCAAGATGACACATACATGAATAACGAAGGTGCTACAATGACAACCCTAGTCCGACACGATAAAAGGGAGATCTAGCAATAATCAATCAAAAGGATTAAGAGATTGATCAATTTCTCAAAACCCTAGAAATTGGTTTGAATTAAGAACAAGTAAAATTGCAATTAGGGAAAAATAAATACGAAAGAACCAAACCTCAATTGATGTTCAAGTTGGTTCAAAAATTACAATCCAAAGCAATGGAAGTTTAAGCTTCCATGGATGTTCAAGCCTTCAAAAGTTTCTTAGAGAGAAAACCCTAAAAATATCAAAATCAGAACTCCCTAATAAAATTCTAAAAAGAAGTATATACTCCTCCAATCAATAAACCTAAAAACTAAAAGGAAAAGGAAAAAGAAGAATAAAAGAAAAGAAAAGGTTTCTAAAAAGAGTCAACGGCCAAACAAAGCGGTCAACCTAGGCAGGCAGTGGCACGAATTAAGCGTGTGCTGATTATTGAGCTTCTAATTGTCCCTTTTCTGCTTTGGTCATTATACTCTTCTGATTTGCACTTTGGTCACTAGATTTCCAAATTTCTGTAAAACAATCCTCCGCTTCATATTCTTGACTTTTTCGGCTTGACTTTTAACTCGCTTCGCGTCTTCTTTGGTTGACTTTGTCTTGACTTTATTGACTTCCATTGATGTAGAAATGATGATCTTGAGCTTCTTTGATAACCAAAAACCATTACACAATAAACCCTCTAAATTTCTCTCAAATTACATTGTTTCTCTCATAATCCTCACAATTCATAATTCACTCAAAATACATTAAACCTATACTAAATACATGGAAATAAAGAATAATAAGGACGGAAAACATAGAAAATAAATAGTATAAATCCGTCCTATCAAATACCCCCACGCTTAGACCATTACTCGTCCCTGAGTAATATCCTAAACTCCAATCTAACACCGGTCTAAAACAGATGCATGGAGGGTAAATGATTCCTAGTCTCCTCTAATCCTCTAACACAAGTCAATGAAAAATAATAACAATCGGAGAAATAGAAACTCCGTCTCCTTATAACACCAAAATATAAACAATGAAAATAATGACCTTAGCTTGATACCAACTCCCATAATAAAACGATATCCAAACTAAGGTCCACACAAATAAAAGCCAAGGGGACCTAAATATGTCCTATGTTTCCCCCACGCTTGGCTCACACTACATACACCCTCATAAAAAGAAATCATTATTAAGGTTGCGATCCTTAAACAAAGATTTACCTCGTGAAAAGCACCAACACCCCTTATAACTCCAACAGTGAACGAGGGTTTCTAAATCCTAGGCACCACTATCCGAACCTCCTACTCCAATAATGGTCCTACCCGATACTCCAAAACCTCCCTTATGTCTCCACTCCTGTAATATAAAAGATTTCACAAATTTCACTTCCTCACCTTTTGCCTAAGTGTCCTTTCGGGTTTTCACTTAGCCTCTCATTTTTTTTTCATTTTTTTTTCAAGAATTAAGAAAAACAACTATACAAACCCCACCCCCTCACTAAATAATGCATAGTCCCTTATGCATCAATACAAAAAAAATAAGGTATAGGTTTACCTTCCAGGACTACTGAGACGGCAGAAACCAATCTGGCCCCCATGATGATCCTTGGCTCAAGCTACTCCCATATTGTTGTTGATCATGGGTGAATAATGGCCAATTTTCTAGTGTTTTGAAAGTACCGAGGCTAAGTAGAAGGGAAATGGTCGAGAGGAACTCTTGATCCTCCCAAAAGATCTGCATATTCTTCTTTTGCATTATGAACTCAACAGCAGCCTCATCAAACTCTACCAGAAAACCCAGCATGATCATTTCCCCGAGCTCCTCCACAAGATCTTCATTCTCCCACAACACTCCCTCAGCTACTACTCCAGAAAAATGTGATGCATATTTAATGATATCTTTAAGTCCGCCCGACTTGTCAAGCTTCTTCATTAAAACCTTCGAATTCTGCCTTTCCCATCTTATCATTTGACTTGCATTGACTTTTATGGTATCCCCAGAAGAAAGTGATAAACTGTAGCCCACTGAAATTAGATCCGACGTCCCAAAAACAGTAGCCTCTAGAAGGCGATTGGCAGCCTTTTTGCCTCATTTCTGCCTCTATTTTAAATGTAGGATTAGCAAGAAATTCAAGAATGAGTGTGAAAAGGCCCTTTTTGATGAACATCTCACTTGGGTTGACAGGCTTCTGTTCAATGTCATCTACAGCAGATAAATCTTTCTGCACTGATTCAGACAAAGTTCGGACACCAATTTTGGTGAATACTTCTATCAGCTTTGTACAAGACAAGGACTTCATGCTCAACTAAGGGTACCAGACAAATAGCGGGCGAGAAGAAGAGTTTTCAAAAAGGTCCTTCATGTAAAGATCATCTGCTATAAAAACATCATTTTTGTTAGACAGAGAAATCCCATTTTCACCGAAAGATGAATGAACGGGGATTTTCAACATGTTTTCAGCAAAAATGTCCTCAGTCTTCAAATCCCAGTTGTTCACAACATATTCCCAGAAGGCACAACATTCGACATGAGACAAGGGATAGTCAAAACCTTCCCATATCTTCCAAAGCTTACAATAGTCATCAACGGATGGATGGACTTTGACTCGAAACATCTTGCCAAAAAAAAGTAATTTCTCATCATAGTATTTCTCCAAAACCTCCATCTGCTGACCAAAGAGATCACTCTAGTCATAAAGAGCACAGTCATTGGGGCCCACCCACTCTCCATTGTCATCGCCTCCCGGAATCCAAATTATTTTGCAGTCTTCATTTTCAGCCTCCCATTTGAAAGCCCACAAGTAAGCATAGATTTGACTGATTGTACTGAAATCGGAATGAAAGACTAGATGATTCGCAAGCAATTGGCATCCCTTTTCAATGTGTCAGGCTTGTCAATATTGTTGCAGACATCGGTAAACCGAATTTCCTAATTTTAGTTCCCTTTCTGATCTTTGTCTGAGTACGCTTTCACTCTGATTTGAACCATAGCTAGTTGTTACTGTCAAACTATGATGCTCTTTGGTTGATGGAAAGGATTGTTGGATGAAAAGAAATTTGAGGGGGGGGGGAAGAAAACCGAAAACTAAAAACAGCTTTGAATGCACTCATGTTGATGGCTGAGTGATCTATGCTGCTTAATCAGCACGAAGTCGAGGCCACCATTTTGGTACAATTTCTTGGTCTTTGGCTTGTAATCCGTCTCAAATTGGTTTCCATGAATAAACTGTCTAATAATAGATGACAATGATGTTAGATTTTTTTCGTTTTGACGGCTTCTTGAATTACCATGGACAGACTCAAATATGCAATGTTGACCAAAACTCAAATTTTAGTGAGCATGTGAGTTCAAATAGCCATAAACACTTAATTCAATCTTCAACAGGAAGCCTATGCACTCAAACTTCAGCTGAAAAAACACCTCCTTGGACCCAATCACGACCACCAAGCATCTATTGTTAGCATATTTGTTCAGCCAGGTATTTAATT
The DNA here is from genome assembly GCA_022495995.1 of Adenophora triphylla var. japonica. NCBI lineage: Eukaryota > Viridiplantae > Streptophyta > Magnoliopsida > Asterales > Campanulaceae > Adenophora > Adenophora triphylla. The sequence goes on along the minus strand of JAFEMH010008249.1, from coordinate 28,260 downwards.
AGTCTGGTCCTCTGGGTGGCAAAAAATCATTCATTGAGACATTTTATCGAACAGGTTGTGAGCAAGAAGCCTAAGCACACAAGATTTGTTAGAACATGCTGCTCTTGTACCTAATCAGCACTAACAAACAACCATTGTTAACTAAATTCTCCAGCACAGAAACACCATTTCCATTGTTTCCGATCGAACCTTCTTGATTGTTGCTGCGTTGTTCCTAGATGGGTTCGCACTTGCCGCCATCAATAACCATGTCCAGGGCAACCAAAATCTGAGGTCCAACAGCCCAAGGCCCAAGCCACCACTCCGCAACTCCGGCCCAACACGAGGCGGTCGCCTTGAATATTATGATGCTGGCGCCTCAACAACAGAAGATTGCCCCAATTAATTCCCATGTGAGGCGGCCACATGGATAAGGTTGGGCCCGGTGCCTCAAGGTCGTTGCTGATTTTGTAGCCGCTGCCTTTGAGGCTGGCGCTTCACAAACTTTTTTTTTCAGCAGCCTCTTCTTCTTCTTCTTCTTTTTTTTTTTTTGAAAGCCCAAGATTTTTTTTTTTGTGTTGTGCTCCTCTCTTGCATCTCGCGATTTTCTACACAAAACACCAACAACAAAAACCTTAGTACCACCGATTCAAGCCAAAATAATATAAAACATATAAAATCAAGAATTTAAACAACAAACTAAACCAATAAATAAAACACACCTACTTGGTTTGCCTCCCAATAAGGGCATTTGGTTAAGGTCGTTAGCCCGACCGGTTTCCCACTTCAATCGGGATTGGAGGTGGTCATCTTGTTTTTGGACTTAACTTTTCTTCCCTTGGCCCACCTCGCACCTACACGACCACAAATACCCATAATTTTCCACACATATGTACCTTTCGTGATTAAATCGGGTGGTTCCCAAAAAAAAATTGTGGCCTTTTTCTTGGCCTTTATCTTCTTTTTCTTTTTCTTGGGAACATCCCAAGAAAGTTTTGTGGCCTTTTTCTTATCCCTTATCTCTTTTTTCTTTTCCTTGGGGACCTCTTCCCCAAACTCATTCGGTACCTCGGTCTTACCAACATCAAGCACCTCAGCAAGACCCATCACCGCCTTCTTCATCTCATCAGAAAGAACAAATTCTAACTCTGCATATCCTAAAGCATTCTCCAACACAGATTTCATGTCTTCAAGAATGTAGCAAAGGTAAGTTCAGGGTCGAACCACTGAAGAATGGTATTGCAAATGAACTAGTCACACACAAATGGGGAGTTTTATTTGTTGGAGAATTAAAATCCTAAGACGGGAATTAAAATCTAAACTGTAAACGATTATGTAAAAGAACACTTTGGACATGCAAAATTATCCCCGTCTATCAATCAATATCACCGAAATGATTCTTTCTTACTTTCCCCTAATTACTTGATCACGAGATATAAAAATCTCTATCTCTTCTTTGATAGTAGTTAATAGCGGCGACACGCTTAACTAAAAACCCTAATTGATAAATAAAACATAGCCGACACGGTCAAGGTTCTAAATATTAATTGATAAAATTCAAAGAGATTAAGATCAAGGAATTAATCTATTACTATTTCAAATAGAATTAAAGCCAATTTTACTTTAATCACCATCCAAGATGACACATACATGAATAACGAAGGTGCTACAATGACAACCCTAGTCTGACACGATAAAAGAGGGATCTAGCAATAATCAATCAAAAGGATTAAGAGATTGATCAATTTCTCAAAACCCTAGAAATTGATTTGAATTAAGAACAAGTAAAATTGCAATTAGGGAAAAATAAATACGAAAGAACCAAACCTCAATTGATGTTCAAGTCGGTTCAAAAATTACAATCCAAAGCAATGTAAGTTTAAGCTGTAAGAACATGGATTACAAAATGTGTATACTTAATAAATATAAGTGACATGTAGACGTACATGTATAAATCATTATAATAATGTTATTGTAAAGTATAGAATATTAATTAAATGTGTAGAATTACCGAGGTGAAAATTACCTATTTATGATGGGCAGAATGGTAATTTCACACCTCTTAATTGAAAGGGTGTAGTCCCTTGAAGAGGTGCCATTGTTTTCCTATTTATAGAGGCTTACCATCAGTCTAGAAAACACTACATCATCCTTATATACTCTCTCCATAATCTGAGTTCTAAGGAAGGCATTCATCATCAAGAAGATCTACATTTCCCTTCTTGATTTTCTTCTTCTTCTCTTCCTTCCTTTGCAAGAACAACATCAAGTAACAAGATGAACTCAACAGGTATCACGCTTTCGCCTTCATCTTCTTCTCTTACTTAATCTAGACTTGAGTGCTTTGGGGTTATTGGGATAGAAATGTTCCAACAATTGGTATCAGAGCCTCTCAAGTTTTGGATTAAGTTTGAATTCATATAGCATATATTTTGCTTTACTTTGATTCTTAATCCTGTTGATATCATTATGTTATGATGTTATTTGAATGCTCTAATTCGTTGCTAGGGTGTTAGTATTCATTACTTGATTAAATTCTGAATATGGATTGAAGTTTTACTCAAAGGACATGATGGTTCATGCAAGATTATCCCATTGACACAACAGAGCGTTTTATGTCGTACAATCGTGTTGGATCTACTTGTGTATTCATGTCTTGGTTAAGCATTAATTTTTCTTACCATTCATCTTTTGTGTGAAAAAAAAAATTCTGTGAAAAGGGTCTTGCTCGGCCAATTATGAACATGTGCCTTTTGGAAAAAGCTGTGAATAGTGACTGCACGACCGTGCAAGTTATAACGCACGGCCGTGCAAACACTGTTCACATATTTTCAAGAAAAATTCAATTTGGTTCGGCCGTGCACTAATGAACTGGTGCAAATCTAATTCATTTCTAGAGTATTGTGTTAAATTATAATTATAATTTTTTTGGTTTTACTCAAAAGGATTTCAATTCTTAATGTAAGATTATCCCATTTTGAACATAGCCACCATCATTGGATGCGTTGTGAGTTTGTTCAAATGCATAGCCACGCATTTAAAAATGTGTTGTGAGTATGCGGATCTACTTGCTTTGGTTGAATATTGATTCACCATTAAGTTAAGAATTGATAGTCAAAATATGGAAAATTTGACGTTTAGGGTCTGCTCGGCCGAGCACACCCCTTGACTCGGTCGAGCACCCATTTGTAACAGCACAACGTTTGAAAATTTTTGAAAAGGCGCCATCCAACGGTCATGATGCTCGGCCGAGCACCTCTAAGGACTCGGCCGAGCACCCCTAAGACTCGGCCGAGCACAAGGGAGGAGAAAGGGGTGTTTTCTGGAGTCTTTTGCTCGGCCGAGCACCTTCCTTGACTCGGCCGAGCATGACTTATTTTGGCCAGATTTTCAAAATTTTCAATAATTTGCTATTTTGGTCAATTTTCATTCATTATTTGAGTAAAGTATACATTAATTTGTGCCCTAAAGTGTGATTAATTATATGATTAATAATTTCATTCATTTCTAAATAATATTGTCGCCAAAGTGATTTACGTTGTTTAGATACGAAATTGTAAAGTGAAGAATGTTTATATTAATATGTGGTAACATGAATTTCCCAAAGGAGATCTTGTTATTGACTAAATATTTGCATTCATGGGGTAATAATTGAATAAAACGTTTGGTCATTTTGAATAATTTGAACCATCCCAAAGGAAGGCGGATATTTAAAATGAATTATTTATATTCTTTATTGTCGGGTAACAAATACTTTAAATGTTAGGACATTTTTAATACTTGAATCGGCCCAAAGGAAGGAAAGTATTTGAAATGTGTTGTTTAAAGTCATTTATTACCCTAAGATAAATTAAATTATGAGTCAATTCGCAATCCAAAGATTAGTTTTAATGTCATGTTAATTATCTTTTTGATGGGATTCATTGATATAATTAATCACTTTATTCATTATGTAGTTTCTTATACATGTTTTGTATTCATTCGTCGTTCTTATTCTCAACAGATTTGATAAACGCTTCATCTATTACTACTGCTATGTACAATGTTTCAATGCTTAATGGGATTAACTTTAAAACTTGGAAAAATAATATAACGATGATCTTAGGCTGTATGGACATCGATCACGCATTAAGGGAACCAAGTCCCGCTGCTCTCTCTAAAGGAAATACCGTTATAGAACAGAAAAATATTGAACAATGGGAACGGTCCAACCGCGTGAGTCTAATGATCATGGAAAATACAGTTTCAATGACATTTTTGGACAATGTCTCTGAGATCGAAAATGCTGAGTTTTTTCTTGAATTCTTGTGGAAACTTGTTTCCATTCGGTACAAGGGTGACGAAAATCTTAAGGAGTACATTATTGAATTATTTCATCTTTCGATCAAACTAAAGGCACTTAAGTTAGAGATTTCGGAAGATATGCTCGTGCACATAGTTTTAATCTATCTTCCTCCTCAATTTGGTCCTTTTGAGGTGACCTATAAATGTCAAAAGTACAAGTGGAATATTAATGAATTACTTTCACATATGACACAAGAGGAAGATAGGATGAAATATCTTAAATTAGAAAGTACTCACTTAGCATTTACTTCTTCTCGTGGGATTAAGAGAAGAGGAAAGGAAATTGCGGTTGCAAGTAAGAAGCATAAGGGATCATTTAATGATCATAAAGTCAAGAAATGCTTCTTTTGCAAGGACCTTACTCGCATGAAGAACGACTACCATAAGTATCGCGAATGGCGAACTCAGAATGGTATGTCATTCGGTCTTGTTTGTACTAAGGCAAATTTGATTTCAATTCCTTAATATACATGGTGGTTGTATTTGGTGCAACAACTCACATTAGTTCATGTATGCAGGGTTGCCTGAATTACCGAATCCCAAGTGAAAATGAGAAATACATCTATATGGGAGCTGGAAATCCGGATGAAGTTATAGGCATAGGGACTTTTAGATTAATGATAAGTATTGGGTATTATTTTGTACTAAATAATACATTCATTATACCATCCTTTAGACGGAATTTAATATCTATCACAGTTTTGGACAAGGAAGGTTATTCTTGTTCGTTCGGTAATAATAAATGTGATCTTTATTTCAATTCCAAGCTTGTCGGTATTAGTACTTTATCATATCTTGATAATCATTATTTACCTGACACAGTCAAGAAAATGAATGAGTCTCATAATAATGAAACCAAAACTAAAGGCACAAAGCAAAAGTTATCAAGTGAAAATTCTTGTATTCTATGGCATAGGTGTTTGGGTCATATCTCCAAAGGGAGAATTGATAAAGCTTATGTCAGAGGGAATCCTAAAACAACTTGATACTCCGGATAAAACTTTTGCATTAAGTGTTTTAAAGAAAAAAATTACAAACATTAAAGGAAATAGGATCTTTGAGAGTATCAAACGTCTTGGAACTAATTCATATGGACATTTGTGGATCATTCACTAAACCTTCATGGAATGGTAAACAATATTTCATTACGTTCATGGATGATTACTCTCGTTATGGATACATTAATTTCTTCTTGTAAAGTCTCAATCATTGGACGTATTGGGTGAATAACGTATGGGTCCTTTATACTCGCTATCTTGAAGAGTGTGGGATTGTCCCTCACTACACCATGTCGGGCAAACCTAGCATAGTGTAGTGGAGAGACATAATAGAATCCTTAAAGATATGGTAAGAAGTATGTTTTCTTTACCTCACTCATTATAGGCGATGCATTAAAAATCGCAACTTATATTCTCAATAGAGCACCTTCCATTAGGTTTAGCCCTATTTTAGGGTTTGCTAAGAGATCTAGGGGATATAAATTTTATGACCCGAAAACTAGAACATTTTTCGAGACTGGCAATGCTAGGTTCTTTGAGGATGTTGAATTTAGTGGGAGAAAAGGTAATGAGATTTTGATTTGAAGAGTTAGAGGAACCACTCTATATTCCTCCAACTTTAGTTCCTGTTGGAAATCAAGTAATTGCATCTGAAATTCAACAAGAACATACAATTCAAAATGATATAGAGACTTCCGTAAATAACGAACAACATGAAAATGTTGGACATCAGGAAATTCAACAACCTCAAAATGAGGATGAACCAGTGCCCTTAAGGAGATCTACTAGAGGAAGAAGTGCTATTCCGGATATTTATGATGTGTATCTTGCGGAGAATGAGGACACCTTAGGTTTAGTGGGAGATGAACCAATCACCTTCCATGAAGCCATTAATAGTCCTAATTCTCATAAGTGGATCAATGCCATTAATGAGGAGTTAAATTCAATAAAAGACAATGATGTTTGGAATCTTGTCCGATATAAGGCACATCTTGTTGCTAAGGGATTTACTCAAAAGGAATGCATTGATTATAAAGAAACATTTTCTCCGGTATCTTCTAAAACCTCTTTTATGATCATTATGACATTAGTGGCACATTATGATCTTGAGCTTCATCAAATGGATGTTAAGACGGCTTTTCTCAATGGAGACATTGAGGAAACCATCTATATAAGGAAACCAGAAATGGTGACAGATTCAGATCAAACTGATCAATTAGTTTGTAAACTTAAGAAATTCATTTATGGCCTCAAGCAAGCTTCTCGTCAATGGTATTTAAAATTTAATCAAGTTATTCTTTCATTTGGTTTTGAAAAGAATCTTGTATACCATAAGTTCAGTGGGAGTAGATTTATAATTTTGGTCTTATATGTGGATGATATTTTACTTGCTAGTAATAATAAGAACCTTCTAAAGGAAACTAAGAAATTTCTCTCAAACAAATTTGAGATGAAAGATCTTGGTGAGGCATCTTTTGTATTGGAAATCCAAATTCATCGTGATCGTTCACGAGGTATTTTGGGATTATCTCAAAAGAGCTATATAGAGAAGGTATTACAAAGGTTTAGCATGGAAAATTGTAAACCACATGACACCCCTGTCTCTAAAGGAGATAGATTCAGTTTAAAGCAATGTCCTAAAATAATTTTGAATCCAAGTATATGGAAAATATCCCTTATGCACCGGCAGTAGGAAGCTTAATGTATGCGCAAGTCTGTACTCGTCCAGACCTTGCATTTATTATTGGGATGCTTGGTCGATACCAAAGCAATTCGGAAAGAAGAACATTAAGTCGCATCCAAAAGAATGATGAAGTGCCTATAAAACATTAAACTACATGCTTATGTATACAAAATCAGATCATTAGGTATTCCGATTCTGTTTTACTGGATGCAAAGATGTCGAAAGACATCATATGGTTATGTCTCTTGTTGAAGAGAAATAAGTATAAAATGAACAAATAGATAAACAACTTATAGGATCGAACTCCATGTTATTGGATCCATTTTATAAAGCGTTATCTCTTTTGATGTTTCACGAGCATACTGCTCATATGGGTGAAACGACTTTTGATAATGCATAATATAGTGGGAGTTTGTGTTGTGCTTTATTTGCTATTTGTTTTATTCATATCGATCTCATTTGGTTAATTAGGACTAGTTGATGGAATATATATACATGTTTTAATATATATTCATTAAGTTTTTCATGCTTGTAAGTACCCCAATCTAGATCGCTCTCCATCCAAGCATACGACAAAACCAAGGGTAAACTTTCGTAGGTCATAACTCCCTCATACGAACTCCGATTGAGACGTGCCATATATGGTTGGAAAGCTCTCGACGAGAACTAGCTTGCCATCACAATTACAAAAGCATGGAAGGTCCGTACGGACCTATTTGCATGCTAAAAGGTCCGTACGGACCTCTTTGTATCCAGACGTAATTATGACAAAATTCTCTTAAAGTCCACATTATTCCCTCAAATCCTTGGTTTTCCTAGAAGGTCCGTATGGACCTTCTTGCAGTTTTTCCTCTACTATAAATAGAGGGCTCCCCCTCCCTCATTTTACACACCATCCTCTTCTACTCTCTCCCTAAGCCTTTTGGCTCCCCCTCTAAGTCCTTTCGAGGCAATCCCGGCCCCTTTCGGTTCCTTCTGAGGCCTTTCGAGCTCCCTTGTGGTGCTTCGAAGCCCTTCCGAGTGCTCCCGAGACGCTCCCGCGCTACCCCGAGGCACTCTCGAGGTACTCTGAGGTCCCTCGTGGTACTCCGAGGCCTTGCCTGGTCTTTCCCGAGGCATCCCGGCTCTTTCCGAGTCAATCCGGCAATTCGGACGCACGCCGGAACTACGCCGAGCATAGCAGACGATCCCGATGCACGCCGAACCTCTGCCGAATCCAACCAACAATCCACTGTGATCCCAACGCACGTCGAAACTGCGCCCGAGTGCACACCGACAATCCCGAGGCACGCCAGAAGCTGTCCATGAGACGCAGACACATCCCGAAGCAATCCCGGTCCGTCCCGGAACACTATTCCATCCTCAAATACTATTTCCCAGCGAAAGACATACACGAACCAATATTGATAAGGCTTCCTTCCTACACTATTTCAATACATTTCAATAAGCAGTGTACAATGTAGACATCCAACACAGCATGCATTTTTAAAAGCACATACACACACACACACACAACATTTAAAGAAAGAAGGGGTGTCGAAAGACTCGTTTTTACGAGGCGACTCGGGTGAGCTCTAATATTCTAATATTCTCTTCCCGAGGAGTAACCTGACCTCCGAACTCAAAAATCTCATCACACAAAAACAGTTTATTTTTAAACTGATGCCTTTTTTCAATGTTTTGGGCTTAATCAAAACGGCGTGGCGACTCTACAAGAAAAACACAGCGAGACACTTCCAATGCGACGCAACGCAGACGGAAAACGCGCACCAAATCGAAATGCCAGATGTCGGGGCGCGAATGTGCTACCTCTCGGATCCGGGTAATTTCAGTTGGCGACTCTGCTGGGGATATTTGTTTTAAAAACTTTTAAACAAAAAACAAAAAAATTTTAAAACAATGATGAGGGTCAAACTTTCATTTTACCCCTTTATTTAACTATTGTGTGTGTGTGCATGTGCTTTACGTTTTTATTTTACAAAAAAAATAAAAATACAAAAAAAAAATGCATCAATATACATATGTGTACATACATTTAAAATTCTTCAAAAACTTCTGTTTTACTTAGAAAAAGAATTTTAGAGATCGTACGCTACTCGCACTGCTGCCTCGGTACACCGCACGCTACTCGCACTGCTGCCTCGGTACACCGCACGCTACGCGCACTGCTGCCTCGGATACACTGCACACTACAACCCTTAACCTGGGGTGGTCTCAGTTGCAGTTCGTTTGGCCTTCCTACGCCTCTCGGACGCGCACGGGATCATTCCAAACATCCCATCCTACCCAGTGTCAACCATGCACGCTTGCGTCGCACTCTGTCCAAACTCGGTTGGTTTTTACCCAGTCCGTGTCATACAGCCTGTATACATATCCCATGCCGGCCATTTTCTGAGTCGAAGCTTGGAACTCAAGATCCCTTGCGCAAGCAAAGCGATGAAAGGTCATGCTAAAATCTTGACCTGATCTTGATTTCCGAAGCTACACCCAGACGATGTTCGTCCCTGAATGTGCGCTCGCCCGAAAATTTGTTTTTTGTGAAAATGAAGGAGTCGCCACGTCGTTTTAAGAGGAAACATTGAAAACCTTTTGTTTGACAGAGAAAATACGGGTTCGGGGGTCAGGTTACGTGTTGGGAAGAACCGAGAGTTCACCCAACACGCCTCGTCCACGGACAAGTCTTTCGATTAAACATCCAAGCAAATCCAAAAGTGTGTGCATGTGTTGATAAATGAACAAATGGAGTAATCATGTATTTTATTCAATATGAGAAAGAGATTTACAACTCGTGAGCCCATTATTTAGGGAGGCCACATCCCTGCTACAAATGATCTAAAACAGATTACAAAGGAAAGAGGTCTCTGCAGACAGGTCATGTATGTCGCATGACACATAGCACCAGTGACCACATATGTCGCGTGACAGAGGATCACTTAGAGACGAAGGTGTCGCGTGACATACATAAGCCATCTGCAGAAACTTACAGGATGAACACAGAATCAACAGAAAACGATACAGATCTAAAGGATTAACTGAATTACAAACGAAATACAGTAATAACAACAAATAGACCCCGGGAGTGTGGATATGGGTAGATCCACACCCCCTTGGGGTTCAAACACCAAGTTCAATCAAATATTCAACAATAGCAGCTCAATTACACGAATTATTAAAGTTAAACAGAGAGATTACGATTGGGATTCAGTAATCCAGATAGCTAGGATCTGATTACTGAATCCTAACAAAAGTAAATGCTAGAATTAAAGGAGAATTGAATAAGAGAGAGAGAGGAGGAGTTTGAGAATCGCTACCCTTGATGCTTTCACCGTATCAAGTTAGATACGAGAATCCTTCAATTAAATCGCTTCGATCTGGAGAGATTGTTGCGAGGGATCCAAGTGGTTTGGCTTGAGAAGTGGATTTGGATTGGGGGATTTGGGTAGGTTGAAGGTAGGAGAGAGAATTGTGTTTGGGGGGTTCGTTACGGTGCAAATCAGAGTAGCTTGATAGGTTGAAGTTGGGATCCATTTATGAGAGGGGGAGGGTCTTATTTATAGGCTGCAGTTAGTGACCTTAGTGTGTCGCACGACCTTACGCGTCCACTTTCTATGCCTCAAGCTGTCGCGTGACACAAGGTGGCCATAACCGTTTTTGGCGCCAAAACCAGTTTCTGGAACATTCCGGGAAAATACCCAAAAAGTCCAACAGGTTTTATTCCCAAGAGGTCCCTTTGCATGAGTAAGGTACCAAAAGGTACTTCTTTCACGGGAAACTTATGGAATATTTCCGGAAGTCTCGGGATCGGCCGGAAATTTACCAAAATGCCCCTTAATGCAATTTTATTACATTAAAATGCATCTAAAAGGTTGCGAATTGGATTGGCGTACTTACAGTCCCGGATATATAACCATGCCCACATGACACCATGTCATCAAGCCTTTAATACGTCAGCCATGACGATATGACCCAGCCTAACGTCACAGATCCCTTGTGCAAGCAAGGTAAAGAGAGGTCATGCCGAACTCTCGATCAGATCTTGACTCAGGGTCCGGCTCGGCTCACTATTCACATGGCTAACGCATTAAAACGAACATGACAGGCTCGGTCCTTAGGTTCGGATTTTTCTTTTAGGCCGGTGGAAACCGCTTGCCTTATAGGACCCTCGTCCGGGGCTGTCCACCCCGGGATGTTGAAATACAGGTGCAAAACGAGGGGCTTATAGCCGCACACATGGTCTCCACCGACCCAGGAACTAGCATAGTTGCGAAAAAAAAGAGCAATCTTTTCCAACCTACCTAGGATTCTGAGAAAACACTGTTTTAAGTAAATTAAAACAACAAATAAAATAAAAGCGGAAACCGCATGTCACGTGAGCTTTCCCCCTTTTATCCCGAAAGGCCTTCCCGTGTCTAAACCTTACCCGTCACCCCCTCCAGCGAACCGAGAGTGGTTGAGAATACCAGGGAGCCGCCTTTTCAGTATCGAGCTCACAAGGTCTGACAGCTCTTCCGGTTCAACGGTCCGAACAGTCCGCTACTCCCCCATGACGGGATCAACAGACAACAGTGAGGGAAACGGAACCCCGCCACTAAGGAACCTTCAGACAATGGAGGAGGTGCTGCGAGCCTTCGAAACTCTCAAGAAGCGCCAAGAGGAGCAGCAAGCCTGGATCGTAGACACCCTGCGCCTTCCAGGAACCGTTGCTGTTCCCCAACCTGATGGGACCTTCTTTCTCATAGAAGACGAAGAAATACCAGCTCCCCCGGGTCCTCAAAGCTATCACCAGGTCCCACCTCCGCCAAGCTACGAGATCCCAGCAACGCAAAGCAGCTCTCGCTCAAAGCTCAACTCGGGCATCAGTCAAGCAGCTCCGATAGGCCCGCCATAGCACAGTCAATTTCCCGGCCCTGTGCCCCAAGCTCAGTATCAACAGCACACATACGGGCCTGCTCCACCAGACCCCAGTGCATCTCGGTACCCCCCAGGATTCAATCCTTTGCCTCTATTCGAGCCCCGTAGCCATAACCAAAAATCCCCATGCTTAACCGGGACAGGCATCCTCGGCGGATATCCCGACATCTCAAACCTACCACCCGCTGGTCTGCCACTTGGGGCTAATGAAACATTTCCCCAATTCCAAAACATAACCCTTAGCGGCCCGGGCAATCACGCCCTCAATTTCAACAACCCAGGGTATGGGATGGGTTACACTCATCTACCTAGCCAAGACTCCCGAATGGTGATCCCATCAGCCAATCCACTTCCATCTTCAGTTTCCTTCCCAGAAAAAGGCAGCCTACCTCTGCCCGCTGACCCTCACATAGCTTGGTTGGTCGAACAAATGAAAGATATGCAAGGCAAACTAGCCAACTCTCGGAAGGATTCCCTTATGCCCACAGATCCGAGCAAGGTAGTTCCCTTACCTCCAAAGTTCCGAATGCCGGAGATGGAAAAATTTGGCAGGACAGAATGCCCAAAAACCCACATCGACACCTATGTCTTGGGAATGAGAGCTAAAGGGGCAACCCCACAACAAATGGCGGATCACTTCCAGCATTCCCTCAAATCCACGGCATTAAGGTGGTTCCTCAACGTGAAGGCAGAAAACCGCTCCACGTGGGACCAAATCAGCGAAATCTTCCTGGAGAAGTACCGTGCCAACCTTGAGTGGGAGACAAACCGCCTTGACCTGCAGGCCACCGAACAAAAGGACGACGAGCCTGTGGGTAAATTCTACAAAAGATGGAACTGGAAGCTAAGCGAGATAATGGATCCGCTTTCCAAATAAGAGCAAATGGATATCTTCCATTCCTGCCTCAAACCATCTCTAAGGGCCTTGATTAGCCACCACTTCTATCCCGACCTTCGTGCCATGGTCAATGCCAGGACCAAGTTTGAAAAGACGCTGAGCCTACAAAAGACACCTACCACTCTTGCTTCTAACTACCGCTACCGGGCAGCCTCGTCAAATCCGACGCCTGTTCCAAACAAAGGAAAGGAGGCCGCCGAAGCAGTCCACTACATCCAGAAAGGAGTCCAAGGAAGCCGCGATCAAGCGCCCCCGAGAAATAACAATCCTCCCCGGACGCAGCGTTTTCAACACTTCGACAACCTCAGAATGCCTCTAAGCCAAGCGTTCGAGGCGTTGATGAAGCAGAACATGCTCAAGACCCTTGAGAATTATCAGCCGAGGAATCCTAACCTGAACGTAGTTATGAGCAAGCATTGCGCTTTTCACAACTACCCCGGCCACACCACCGACAATTGCGTTATACTAAAACAAGCGATCCAGAGGCTGATTGAAGAAGGAAAGTTGGAATGCCCACGCGGTCCCAACACAGTCAGAAATCAATTCCCCAAAAACAATTGGGGAAAGCAGCAGTGAGAATCCTTTCAACCTTCTCAAGCGCGTCAAAAATGCCATTGAGGAACTGGGTTACCTTCTCATGACCCATAGCCAGCAAAGAAGAAATGGTCTGGAAGCTTGGTCTAACCCTAGTCTCCTAGAGTCTAGCTTCGAAAATAAAAGACCCCGAGTCTGTCGTATTTAAGTTTGAGTCTCTCGAGTCGTCTGACGGCCTTACGCCTAAAGATTATGCGTTTGTAACAAAAACCGAACTTCCTTATGCTTTGAATAAAAGTTTGACCTTTCTGAGCATTCCCTTATTGCCACTTTATCAAATGATAAATTAACTAATCAAAAACAGTTAATAATGATTCACTTGGTAAAGACGAAGACACATTAATGAACAATGCATTAAAACAAATCTTTAAACATGTTGTCAAACGAGAGGAAAATCGGGTCTAAGCTGCCGAGAAGGTTCTAACCAAAATGAATTTGGGAACTGCTGAAGAGCCCGAAGAGACGTAAATCAAAGAATCACACAGTCAAACCTCGTAGGTTCTAGTACTTTTCTCATTCAATTAAGTCCTCCACGGACATTGTAATTAAGTCTTCAATTTTACTTTTCTCATTCAATCAAGTCCTCCTTGGACATTGTAATTAAGTCTTCAATTTTCCATACATAAGTCTTCTTTCTTTTCTTGCTAGACTTGAGACATTATTTTGCACCCCACATTACATTTAATGAAATTGTTTTGTTCTATGTGATCACTTGCATTGCTCAACAAGTAATTCCACAAAATGATTAATGCTTTGATTAATTGGTGTGAGAAAGTCAATCGATAGCTCCACATACACCTTACCATACCCCACACAAAGGCCTCCGTCAAGCCATACACTTTCCAAAACATGTTCCCACCATCACCTTGACCAAGTCAAACGACCGCGGCAACATCAAAGGACAACAAAAGGTCACTCATCATTACAAGATTGACCCCATGTCGACAACAATCTAGGGGCTTGCCTTCGCCCTCGTGCGCATCAAGAAAGTTCAAGCAGGGGCTTGCCTTCGCCCTCATATGCTTCAAAAAAAAAAAGGCTCAAGCAGAAGCTTTCAAAAAAAAAAGAGCTCAAGCAGAAGCTTTCAAAAAAAAAAAAGAGGAGCTCAAGCAAAAGCTTCACAAAAATGAGGTCAAGGACCCAGCGCCAACAAACAAGAAGCAAGGGAGTCACTGAAACTGCCGTCAAATACGACTTGTCAAGAAATCACCTCAAGGCCCGTTCCTCATCATTCAGCTTTCCGAGCCTTTTCGTCAAAGGCCGCACAAATATTCATGCCCTGGCCCCAAAGCCAAACACGGTTCAACCCCGAACTACGTCGACTTGAGCTCCTTGACTTAAGGGGAATGTAGGCAACTGGAAATGGTCCGGTCATAAACACATACAAATCCACAAACTCGGTCGCATCAATGACCTCTCCTATACACAAACCTTCTTTCACACCAGACCAACTCGATCCTTGATACCGGTTGACTATATCCTCATGATTAATTAAGCATATCAAGTATAATTGTTGAATAACCCGAACATCAACAAAGGATTTTAAGCAAACATGTGATCATTGTGAACAAATCAGGTTTTCAGATGTCTCGACAAGTCTTCTTTTTCTACAAAATAGGAAAAATAGAGCTAAACACTGATTTTCTGTCAGCAAGGGCTTCCATACACTTTTACAAGCTTTTCAGTACTCATACTCTCTCAAAAGAGTCAAACCCAAAAGCATTTCTTTTGTGCCTACATCAAATAAGGCATTCACATAAAAGGGGACCCGTTCCTACCTTTTCAAAAATAAATATGCCCTTGCGAGTGTACATTACGAGTCATTTCTCCCACAAAAGAGGGTCGAACTACGTAGACCTAAGCCCCTCAAGGGGAACGTAGGCAGCCTTCATTGGTTCGGTCTAAGGAATACACAAAATTCCAAAAATTGACGCCACCAAGGCTCAGGCAAAAAGCAAGCAAGAGATTTTGCGTCTCGACAAAGCTTTAAAAGTAAATCACAAATCATCACTGTTAAAACACTTCTTGATGAGTTCAAGCACGGTCTACTCTCAAACTCACAACATGCTAAAAGACAACTTAAAACATTTAACAATCAATGTGTCTGCAATGACGATGAATGGATACTCAGTGTTTCAGAAGGTCATTCCATGCTACTCGCGTTTGGCCCTTCGTCACTCTTTCCTTTCTTCCCTCGTCTCCGATGAGTCTAATTTCATTCCACATGAGCGAGTTCTGTCTCCCTCATTCTGAGATCAGGAGTCCTCCTAGTCGTGTCAAACAAACCAGCCGCTCTCAGAGCATCGTTCACCCGTGCCTTGGCTCGGATCTCCTCCCTACAAGTCTGCAAAAGGGGACCTCTCCACGCCAGTCTGTCAACTCGAGTCCCGTAGTCAAACAAAGCGTCTCCCATGACATCCTGAGGGTTAGACCAGGCTTCTGCACTCCTAAGGCTATAGCTGAGACGACTATCTTGCCCCAGAATTGCTTCACGCCTGCTCCCCAAAACCACTTGGGTCTGCCCGATATGCTACTCATACCAATCCAGGTACTCGGTGGTCAAGACAACACTCTCCCGGCATCTAAGGAACACCACAGGAGGGAAAGCGGAATACTTCCATATCCTCAGAAAATACAGAAAGGCATCTGGATCTGTCATGCAGAAAGAAGCTACCTCCACATTGGCAATGTCATCCCAGCCCAGCAAAGGCTCCTGCCTCATCCCGAACTGCCGGGAAACAAGCAACGGAACATAGAAAGAGGACCAAGGCAAACACGGAACTCTGACAACATAGGAATCTTCCTGATAGGCCCTCCTAATCTCAATTTCCCAATGAGGAACCCACCAACGGAGGGGATGCGTGCCAAGTCAAACCATCCACCTTTCCCAAGCAGACTGATCCGTCTCCAAGACAAGAGGTCGCCGAGCAAACGTCCACGGACTAAGAGACGCCGGAGACTCAGGCATGGCTTGAAGCCCCTCTCGCAACCATAATGCAAGCAAAGCAGGGGCTTCCCCCGCATGAATCGGTTCCTCATCACCAGACGATCTACACCGTGGAAGGTTTCCCCCGGAACCAAAGGAACGATATCCTCGCTCGCCCATGGCCTGCCACATCCAACATAGCACCGCCACATATCCTGAGGTAGCTAACCCCGAAAAGAGTGGCTATCAAGCACAAAGCGAACGCGTCCCAGGAGACATCACTCCCGACACCGCTCATGAAACTGTCAAAGCTGCTTCAGCCCCCAACTGCTCAAAAGCCTTACCAAAGCCATTTTCGGCCACCATACACTAACCACAAACATTTCAAGCTCGTGCGACATGCACAGAACATAAAAAAAGGGAGTAGAAACGACCCCTAAAGCAAAAAATAAAAGAGTTCATTACATGTGAATACATTGTGCATATAAATACAAATATTTTGTTGCTCTCCTCACTAACATGAACAGAAAAGAAAAAAAAGAGTCATACTCTGAGTCATCGGCACCACCGCCTGGTAAAGACTCCCACATCTCGGCGCCTCCGCCAGCCACCTCATCATCCTCGGTGAACTCAGCACCTTCCTCGACCGGATACTCCAAGACGTCCGCAGAAGTCAGAACGAAGAAGGAAAAAGAAGACGAGCCATCCCTCCTCTCCTTGTCCAGCACCTGAGGCGTCCCACGTTCTCATCATCTCAGACAGAGGCGCTACCTAGCCCTCACCACAAGTTCAGACAGAGGCGCCACCTCGCCCTCACCACAAGTTCAGAAAGAGGCGCCACCTCGCCCTCACCGCAAGTTCAGACAGAGGCGCTACCTCGCCCTCACCGCAAGTTCAGACAGAGGCGCCACCTCGCCCTCACCGCAAGTTCAGAAAGAGGCGCCACCTCGCCCTCACCGTAAGTTCAGACAGAGGCGCTACCTCGACCTCATCGCAAGTTCAGACAGAGGCGCCACCTCGCCCTCACCGCAAGTTCAGACAGAGGCGTCACCTCGCCCTCACCGCAAGTTCAGACAGAGGCGCTACCTCGCCCTCACCAAGTTCAGACAGAGACGCCACCTCGCCCTCACCGCAAGTTCGGACAGAGGTGCCACCTTGTCCTCATCATTTCAGCGACTTCGGTCAAAAATGCCAGCGCATCTGCAGCATTTCAGCAACTTCGGTCAGAGGCGCCACACGTCCTCAATATTTCAATAACTCGATCAGAGGCGCCCCATGCCCTCAAACACTTCAGCAATTCAGCTAGAGACGCCAGCACGTCCTCTTCATCTCGGTCAGAGGCGCCCCACGTCCTCAACAATTCAACTTCCTCCTCATAAAGGCGCCTCCTCCTGAAGGTAAACACAGCAAAGGTATGTCAATAAACTTCAAATGCAAGACATATCTGTAATAAATGCTACATAAAAGAAGAATCCCAGCATGGCATGATGCCTTTCCAAAAATTCCCACAAACAAAGTTCCATACAGGATCCACAAAATGCGCCATCAAACTCAGCTTAGGTCCAGACACCTTAGAATAGTCTCAACTTAGGGTCATACTCCTGAACTAAGTCTCCCTTAGGTCCAGACGCCTTAGAATAATCTCAACTTAGGGTCATACTCCTGAACTAAGTCTCCCTTAGGTCCAGACGCCTTAGAATAGTCTCAACTTAGGGTCATACTCCTGAACTAAGTCTCCCTTAGGTCCAGACGCCATAGAATAGTCTCAACTTAGGGTCATACTCCTGAACTAAGTCTCCCTTAAGTCCAGATGCCTTAGAATAGTCTCAACTTAGGGTCATACTCCTGAACTAAGTCTCCCTTAGGTCCAGACGCCTTAGAATAGTCTCAACTTAGGGTCATACTCCTAAACTAAGTCTCAATTTAGGTCCAGACGCCTTAGAACAGTCTCACCTAGGCTATAGACACCTTCGAAAAAACTCAAACTTAGATACTCCTCGCCTTTACCGGCCATCAAAGTAAGCCCGAACCTCTTCCCCGGTGGACAAAAGTCAAACGGGAATTCTTGCAAACCCATACAAGACCACATATCCCCAGCGGATAAAACACAAAGGCAAACACGCCTCCCAAAATCAAAACACTTAAAGCACGAGTGCCTTCCCCCCCCCCCAAGGCACAAATTACATCCTTGGCTTAAGACACCGACACGCTCGAAACCTCGTCAGAGGACATCACACGTCCTCAAACATTCCACTCACAATTTCACCATCACCAGCATTATCCGCAGCCCGGAAGGCTTTAAATCACTCGGTCCGGGAGACCGCATAAATCAGCCGAATCAATATCCGCAGCCCGGAAGGCTTTAAATCACTCGGTCCGGGAGACCGCATAAATCAGCCAAATCAATATCCGCAGGCCGGAAGGCTTTAAATCACTCGATCCGGGAGACCGCATAAATCAGCCAAATCAATATCCGCAGCCCGAAAGGCTTTAAATCACTCGGTCCGGGAGACCGCATAAATCAGCCGAATCACCATCCGCAGCCCGGAAGGCTCTAAACCACTCGGTCCGGAAGACCGTATAAACCTCCCAAATCATTATCCCCAGCCCGGAAGGCTTTAAATTACCCGGTTCGGAAAATCGTAAAATTTCCATTTCAGGACACCACCACGTCCTCACAGTCGACCTCAGCGGTCACATCACTTCAGGGCACCACCACGCCCGCATACACTCACAACTTCACACCTCGAAACTACGATCAGGCTTGATTCCCGCTAGGGATACGTAGGAATCCTATCACAGGGTCCAGCCAACCGACCTAAACGGTCACCTTAGGGCACCACCACGTTCGCCAACACACACTTCACACCTCTGAACTACGATCAGGCTTGATTCCCTCTAAGGGATACGTAGGAATCCTATCACAGGGGCCAGCCAACCGACCTAAATGGTCACCCACAGGATACCACCACATCCACGCACAGAGTCTCAATCAGAGGATATCACACGTCCTCGTACACTACAACACTCACCCCACACACGAACTACGATTGGCTTGATTCCCACTCAGGGATACGTAGGAATCCTATCAAAGGGTCCAGCCATCCGACCAACCTGGTCATCTTCTCTCTCCTAGCAAGCGATCCAGATCAGGACCCTTATCTTATCGACGACCCCACTTCTTTCATAAGTGACGTCGCCAAGGGGCTTATCGCTCTCCATCCAAGCATATGACAAAACCAAGGGTAAACTTCTGGAGGTCATAACTCCCTCATACGAACTCCGATTGAGACGTGCCATATATGGTTGGAAAGCTCTCGACGAGAACTAGCTTGCCATCACAATTTAAAAAGCATGAAAGGTCCGTACGGACCTCTTTGCCTGCTAAAAGGTCCGTACAGACCTCTTTGTATCTAGACGTAATTACGACAAAATCCTCTTAAAGTCCACATTATTCCCTCAAATCCCGAAAAACTAAAATTTTGGTTTTCCTAGAAGGTCCGTACGGACCTTCTTGCAGTTTTTCCTCTACTATAAATAGAGGGCTCCCCCTCCCTCATTTTACACACCATCCTCTTCTACTCTCTCCCTAAGCCTTCTGGCTCCCCCTCTAAGTCCTTCTGAGGCCATCCCGGCCCCTTTCGATTCCTTCCAAGGCCTTCCGAGCTCCCTTGTGGTGCTCCGAAGCCCTTTTGAGGGCTCCCGAGACACTCCCGCACTGCCCCGAGGCACTCTCGAGGTACTCTAAGGCCCCTCGTGGTACTCCGAGGCCTTGCCTGGTCTTTCCCGAGGCGTCCCGGCTCTTTCCGAGTCAAACCGCAATTCGGACGCACGTCGGAACTCTGCCCGAACGCAATCGACGATCCCGACGCACGCCGAACCTCTGCCCAAATCCAACCAACAATCCCTGCGATCCCAACGCACGCCGAAACTCTGCCCGAGTGCACACCTGACAATCCTGAGGCACGCCGAAGCTCTGTCCGCAGACAACCGGCACATCCCGAAGCAATCCCGGTCCGTCCCGGAACACTATTCCATCCTCAAACACTATTCCCCAGCGAAAGACAGACACGAACCAACATTGGTAAGGCTTCCTTCCTACACTATTTCAATACATTTCAATAAGCAGTGTACAATGTAGACATCCAACACAGCATGTATTTTTAAAAGCACATACACACACAAACAACATTTAAAGAAAGAAGGGGTGTCGAAAGACTCATTTTTACAAGGCGACTCGGGTGAGCTCTAATATTCTCTTCCCGAGGAGTAACCTGACCTCCGAACTCAAAAATCTCATCACACAAAAACAGTTTATTTTTAAACTGATGCCTTTTTTCAATGTTTTGGGCTTAATCAAAATGGCGTGGCGACTCTACAAGCAAAACACAGCGAGACGCTTCCAATGCGACGCAACGCAGACGGAAAACGCGCACCAAATCAAAATGCCAGATGCCGGGGCGCGAATGCACTGCCTCTCGGATCCGGGTAATTTCAATGCTACACATCTATACTTAATCTATGTCATTTAGTTGAACATATATATGTGATTAATGTGGGTTTAGTTGCGAATCAATTACAACGACTGCCCCTTTAGTTCCTATACTTGTAAAACTAATGGACGAGATTGTTTAGAATGACAATGAAGTGCACATATGAATTGTCATCTACATTATGAATATGATTTTATGAGGATTTGTTAAAGTATAAACACATGTTTGGGCAATCCAAGTTGGAGATTGTAAGAACATGGATTGCAAAATGTGTATACTTAATAAATATAAGTGACATGTAGACGTACATGTATAAATCATTATAATAATGTTATTTTAAAGTATAGAATATTAAATAAATGTGTAGAATTCCCGATGTGGAAATTACCTATTTATGATGGGCAGAATGGTAATTTCACACCGCTTAATTGAAAGGGTGTAGTCCCTTGATGAGGTGCCATTGTTTTCCTATATATAGAGGCTTACCATCAGCCTAGAAAACACTACATCATCCTTATATACTCTCTCCATAATCTGAGTTCTAAGGAAGGCATTCATCATCAAGAAGATCTACATTTCCCTCCTTGATTTTCTTCTTCTTCTCTTCCTTCCTTTGCAAGAACAACATCAAGTAACAAGATGAACTCAACAGGTATCACGCTTCCGCCTTCATCTTCTTCTCTTACTTAATCTAGACTTGAGTGCTTTGGGGTTATTGGGATAGAAATGTTCCAACATAAGCTTCCATGGATGTTCAAGCCTTCAAAAGTTTCTTAGAGAGAAAACCCTAAAAATATCAAAAGCAGAACTCCCTAATAAAATTCTAAAAAGAAGTATATATACTCCTCCAATCAATAAACTTAAAAACTAAAAGGAAAAGGAAAAAGAAAAAGAAAAATAAAAGAAAAGAAAAGGTTTCTAAAAAGAGTCAACAGCCAAACAAAGCGGTCAACCTAGGCAGGCAGTGGCACGAATTAAGCGTGTGCTGATTATTGAGCTTCAAATTGTCCCTTTTCTGCTTTGGTCATTATACTCTTCTGATTTGCACTTTGGTCACTAGATTTCCAAATTTCTGTAAAACAATCCTCCGCTTCATATTCTTGACTTTTTCGGCTTGACTTTTGACTCGCTTCGGGTCTTCTTTGGTTGACTTTGTCTTGACTTTATTGACTTTCACTGATGTAGAAATGATGATTTTGAGCTTCTTTGATAACCAAAAACCATTACACAATAAACCCTCTAAATTTCTCTCGAATTACATTGTTTCTCTCATAATCCTCACAATTCATAATTCACTCAAAATACATCAAACCTATACTAAATAAATATAAATAAAGAATAATAAAGATGGAAAACATAGGAAATAAATAGTATAAATCCGTCCTATCATTTCCCCACCGGTGGTCCCCGAGTTATGGTTGATCTGGAGGCTTAGGTCGCCTATGACTACCTGGTCGACCATAACTGTATCTGTTTCGACCATAATGTTTTGAGAGGGACATGTCGGCTCAGTCATGACATTGTCATGTGAGGGATAGGTCGCCTCTTCTACACAGGTGATTGTGGATAGTCTCGAAGTTGTGGTGACTGATTTGGAGAGCTTCCAGCTCACTTCCGGAGTATCAATCTCTAGCTCTTTCTTCTTTTTGGATTTTAGGACGTGATCTAGGTATGCTATGGCATTGCAAAGAACGCACCCAACTCCTGCCAAGGTAAGGAACTTGACCCTCTGATGGGGGATTGATGGGACCATTCCAAGAGCGACCTGCCCAGGGATACCAAGAATTGCATGGTAATCACTAATCACGTCAATAACTATAAAAGTTATCTTTGCCACCGTCCTCAACGGATGCTGTCCGATGTCTACTTCCAGCTCGATCTGCCCCTTTGCATCCACCCTATGATTGGTGAATCCCTCAAGTCGACCTGCGTAAGGCGACAGTATAGCATCCGTTAGCCCCATACTCAAGAAAGTTTTGTAGTATAGGATGTCTTTGCAGGCCCACGTGTCTACCAATATCCTGCTCGATGCACACTCATTAATCAACCTAGGGATCACCAAGATTTGCTCCCTAGCGGTCAGGTTGGTAGCCAGCTCGTAGGGGTGGAAGCTGATTATCTCATCTGGGACACAACTCCTTGGAGGCACATAGGGAGCCTTGTTAAGCTGAAAAATCTTGTACTTCAGGGCGGTGTTGCTTTGTTCCTCAGAAATCACCCCCAAATTCAACCTCGGTTGCCTTGGTTCTGGTACTGCACCTCCAGCTCGCTTGCCTCCGGAAGGTCGAGCTCCTTTCACAAACCTGTGCAGCCTTCCACTGTCTACCCACTTCTGGATGATCTGTTTCAGACTCTTGCAATCCTCAGTGGTATGGCCAGTATCTTTATGAAACTCACAATACCTGCTGATGTCCCTTCTGAATTTGTTTTGGGGGTTCATTGGAGCAGGTGGGCCCCAGACGACTGTGTTCATAATCTCAGTCCCACTCACAGTTAAAGGGGTGAAACTTTCAGGGACTCTCTCAATCGCCCTTGTTCTATTTTTTCCCTTCTTGTTGTTATCATTGTGCTTGGACTGACCCCCTTTGTTAGACTCTCCAGCCTCAGAATGCTTCGAGCCCCTCTCTTTCTTCTTTTCCTTCCTCTCTTCAGCTACGGCCACATCATAGGCCCTTTCAAACAACTCTTGCCTCGTAGTCGCCCTCCTAACTTGGAGCTCGTAGTCCAGGTCGAGAGAGGACACACCGTTTCGAAAACAATTGATGACCTCCCTATCTGTCAGGTCCTTCTCAATTTGGTCGACCAACTCTTTAAACCTTATGAGTAACTCATGGTGCGCTCTGTTTTCCCTTGAGTTAGGTTTTTCAAGTCGGTGACAGTCTTCTTACGGGCCCCAGCCATAGAGAATCGATCTAGAAACTTCTTCCTCATGTACTCCCACGAGATTATACAACCAGATGTCTAACCACGAAACCAGGTTAGCGCTGCACCAGTAACGGTGTTGGTCAACACTTTGCATAACACGTTATCCCTGGAGGAGACCAAACACATGGTGGCCTCAAAATGTTGCATGTGGTTCAAGGCGTTGGTCGTGCCTGAATATTTGACCAACGATGGTAGCTTGAAACCGGTAGGGGGACTTCTGTCGAGCAAATCCTGGGCCAATGGTCGAAGGGTACTGTAGCTTCGTTCGACCTTCCCGTCATTCCCTTTTCTTTCAGCCTCCATGTTGTCTAACCTTCTTTTCAGATTGAGGAGCTCCCTTGCATTTAAGTCACTCCTTTGATGTGAGACAAAGCTGGACCTTTGTCTCTCATCTCTATGAGGCTCTCTTCTAGAGATGGTCCGCTGTCTGTCATTCGTGGGGGTGTCACCTCTCTCCTTTCCCGACGGGACAGCGACCTCTCTACCCTTGAGGGCGACCTATGTCGAGCCCTATCAGCTGCGATCCTCCTCCTCTGAGCTGAGTCAGCCTCTTGCTCCCTTTGCCGATTCAGCCTATCGCTCAGGTCGACAGACCGGTCAATGGAGATATGGGAGGGAGGTGGCATCTTGATCCTCGGTTGCTCCCCATTCTGCCTAGTACCTCCGTTAGTTCGTCTGTGGGAGACAATTGAAGGAGCGGGTTGGTGTGATCTTCTCATGAACCTCTAGCAAACTTTAGAGTAGTTGAGGAGACTCTAGCATGTCGAGTAACTCCTCATGAACCTCTAGCAAACTTTAGAGAAATCTAGCCCGTTCCAACAGAAAATCCTTCCTACTGGGGTGAGTAGTTGAGGGACCTAGATTGTCGCCTGCAACTGTTCGACCCGCTTGGACACGCTTTGGCTGCGGCCCTTCTTCTTGCTCGGGCATAGGTCTTTTTTGCCTTCTGTTATCCTGCAAGCCCGCGCATCGGCAACGCTATTGGAGCGGGTGGCTCTCCTAGGGGGATTGCCTGGTGGAGGTGGAGGCAGATTGGCATTCCTATTCCCAGTGCCTGATTCTATATTTCTCACCATCCTACTGAGTGTGGGATCACGGAGGAAGAGGTCAGACGTCCGTCGAAACCATGTCTTAAGGTTTGATTAGAGTTTCAAAGTCAAATAAGTTTTGTTCCCGCAATGGAACCAAGCGATGCCTGCAAGGAACGTGTTGATTAGCCTACGTCCAGCAATTAAGTTGATCTTCTGACTTTGTTTGACCTGAAACAGTGAACATTCGACTAAGCTAGGGATGGTCTCCGGCTAAGACCCTCCGGCGTGATGATAAGGTGTTTTGTTATGAACTTATAAACTGTATTCACGTAAGTAATTACGATAGCAAATAAGACATTACCTTTTTACGTTGGATGTTGTGAGGTATTTATAGACTCTGATAAGAGATCGTGTCGTCATAGGATTGTATTGAATCCCGTAATTCATGGAGAAAATATCGGCATAACGTACTTCGAAATTATAGGAGGCGATTATGGAAGTCTTTGGTCGACGTACGTCTCTGTAGGTCGAGGTCGCCTGAGTAGATCAAGGTCAGCCTGACTTTGTATTATAGCCAGATATAATTCGTACAAGAAAATGATCGTATGTCAGATAAAGCTAGGTCGGGACCAATGGTGGTCGACAATGAGCTAGGTCAACTGATCTTTGTCGCTGGGCCATGGGCCAGTAATAACTGGGTCGGTTCACTTTATGATGTTGCTGTAGTAACCCCTGAATAGTTGGGCTTCGTATGTTGGGCCTAGTTCGTCACTTTTATTCCATTTAATATATAAAATTTTGTGATTCTTTAATTGAAATCCAGTTCATGATTGAAAAAATGGCTCACCATATTTTTATTGCTTATTTTAAGGTCATGCAAGTCTTTATGGTAATGTTAATACTAGTTTGATAGCTGAATGGGATTAGTCAGTATTAAGTGAGAAAATTATTAATCTTCAGATTAATAACAAGGCTTGCTAATATAATAATCCTGATTGAAAATATAAATTGAGAAGGATCAAATAATCTTGAACACTAAGGGCTCGTTTGGTAGGCCGATAGAATTAGCCTATATTAATAGTGAGGGGATTATTAATCAGGGTATTAATAATACCACCCCTTTTTTTGGGATTAATAAGAATGAGATAAGAGGTTACTATCCAGGTTGTTAGAAATAATACAGTGGTTGCATTTAATGTACCAAACACCAAACTTAGGGCTCGTTTGGTAGGCCGATAAGATTAGCATGTATTAATAGGGAGAAGGTTATTAATCCAGGGATTAATAATACCACCCTTTTTTTAGGATAAATAAGAAGGGGATAAGAGGTGTTCAGATGCTTATCTGGGTTGTACTTTGGATAATTAATACGGTTGCATTATCTATCAAATATACTTTTATTGGACTAATAATCCTATCCGGTCATTTATCGACCTACCAAACGACCCCTTATTGGATTAATAATTCTATCCGGTCTAAGAAGAGCTACCAAACGGCCCCTAAGTCTTTTTACAAAAAAATTTGAGCTTTTAAACATATACTCGTAACTACGATTCGGTTGGTAGTGGCTAATAATCCTGATTGAAAATATAAATATTTGTTTGACAAGAATTGCATAAAACAAGATATTTTTTTTAAATACCAAATTATCCGTAACACCTATCGAGAGACAATAAAGGGCACAATTAAAGAAAATTATCACTTCTTTTTTTCAAAATTGACAACATATTAACATTTGTATGGAGATACCATCTTCTAATACCCTAATTAATAATACCACCCCATCATTGAAATAAAAAATAAGGAGTGAATAAAAAGCTAACCCCAATGAGTAGGATAATCTATATACGCCTTTTTTTTTCCATCAAACACTCAACTTCGAGATTATTAATCCCATCAAGTTACCAAACAGGCACTTGGGCTATAAAATATCAAGTAATCGTTCATAGTTTCGGCCCCTGCTTAAACTACTGTTATTTTTCCAAAGACCCTAATAAAACTCCATTTTCTTTAAACATGAATTAATAACATCCCAAAATGAGTTTTCATCCGTAAAATTTTCATATTCCACTATATATACATACAAAACTAAAGTTTACAAAGTAAATAATAAGTAGAAATAACAATTTATCCATATCTACTATGAACCCAAATACCTCTAGGACGGGTTTGGGTTTGGGTTTGGGTTTGTTAATGATCAAACTCACTCCAAGATTGTCGGGACGGGTTAGGTTTCACTCCAATTCCAATCCATCATATGATCCTATAGATAACTACGAACTAACAAAATTTGCCCTAAGATGAGCAGGTTTGGTAAAAGTCACACCAAACCCATTGACATTCCTAATAGCAAGGGTGTTGATGCATATTAGTAACTAAATTTCATAAAGTGTTAATGACAATTTAGGATCTGTAGTATAGGGGCGGTACCACATTGGGGCCTGAAATCTTAAAACTATCAATTTGGGGCCTGAAGTTACAATTTTGATCAATTTGGAGCTTTTTGACGGAAAACGTTAAAAACGACCGTTAACTAACCACGTGTGAGACACATGAAATTCAGTAAGGACATTTTGATCATTTCGCGCTCATACCCAGACTTCAGGCCCTAAATTGACAATTCACCACCTTCTCTCTCTCTCTTCAAAAATCATTAACCCAAAAACTAAAAAAACCTAGATGCTGTGTTCTTGAATGACAACAGGTTCCATTCACACTCCGGTAACGCTGCTACCTCCGCCGTTAAACCCCGTCTTTTCAAACAATCCCCTCGGTTAAATCTCCATCTCCGCAGATCAATCCCTCAATCTAGTAGCTGCACCACTCCACTCTCACTCCCATGACTAAAATCTCTCCACCGTTCTAATTCAAAAACTTCGCCGTTCATCGTCAAAGCCTTCACCGCCACCTCCGTTGTACCTTCCAAACCCGACCCGGTTCCACAACCATGGCAAGGCGCAGATATGAAGTCACTGGTAGCCTCCATCACTATCGGTGTTATAATTTGATTTATACCCACACCCGCCGGCGTCACCAAGAATGCGTGGCAGCTTCTATCAATTTTCCTTGCTACCATCGTCGGAATCATTACACAGCCTCTTCCCCTCGGTGTCGTCGCCTTGATGGGATTGGGTGCCTGCGTTTTAACGAAAACCCTAACATTCGCCGCCGCCTTCTCCGCTTTTGGAGACCCAATTCCCTGGCTAATCGCCTTAGCTTTCTTCTTCGCTAGAGGGTTCATCAAGACTGGATTGGGTAATCGAATTGCGTATCAATTTGTGTCGTTATTCGTAGCTCGTCATTGGACATTGCTGGTAACAAGTTTGCAGGCAATGTGGAGGAGTGGATCTGCAGCTTGCCAAGCTTGTCCAATTTCACAATCTCTGACAACTACATTATATAATTATTTATTTTTATGTAATGATTTTTTAAAATCAATGAAATAAATATTTTTTGCTTAAAAAATGAAATATTTAG